>SDVV010011810.1:0-15709 GCA_016164225.1 Gammarus roeselii | reverse complement strand
CCGCCCCCGCGGACACCAGAACCGCCCCCGCGGACACCAGAACCGCCCCCGCGGACACCAGAACCGCCCCCGTGGACACCAGAACCGCCCCCATAGACACCAGAACCGCCTCCGCGTACACCAGAACCGCTCCGCGGCCACCAGCGCTATTATTGCAGTCATCTTCACAAACACTGCGGCCCCCAACACAACCACCAGCAACGCCACTGCCTCCACGCCCAGCTGCACCTCTGTTTGCAGCCCCCGCCCAACCGTCAACAGCAGCCATTCTGGTGTCTGTATCTGTATAGCTAGAGCAAGGGTTTTGTTTCAAGTTTAATAGTTATGTATTCTCAATACTTGTGGATGTGAATTGAGTGCAGTATTCTGGTTATGTGGTGATCTTGGATATTTTTTTGCGTACATTTATGCCATTTGAAATACATTTATCTCTGATGAATTGTAGTCAAGGACCTTCAATGTTTCTTGGATATCCAGCTTCTTCCAGACTGCAAAGTAGAGAAGTTCATGCATAGATCTTTCTTCATAAATATCTATTGAAGATATTGGTCACTATTTCGGATTTTTCCCAATCCTTATTATTAAATATCTGAGACATCTTTTGAAGTATCCCTATCCATATTAGCAAATATCTGGAGGCTAATTTTGGGACACACAAATATGGAGGTTGGTTCTAAACACAATGTCAGTCTCATATGTCAAGGAGGTGCTGCAACACTAATCATACCAAACCAATGTCAGACACATGTTTACCCTAAAAAATACTCCAAATCTAAAATAGGTAATTTATAATACCTAACCTAGCCTAACCTAATCTTTTACTGCATGAATATGAGTTTATACACTCTTTTTATAGTAATACTACCACAAATTCTCCCTGTTATATAATAACAAAGAAATGGAGAAAATGTCAGGCTGACACACATGCCCGACATACAGCTTGGTACCGTTATGCACAAATGTTGATGACAGATTATCCTCACTCTGCAGACTGTGCTGCTTCTTGAATGTTTTTTTTTCAGATTGAAAAGTAGGCTGAATCTGTGCAATATTTTTTAAGGTTAGATGTTGAGAATTACTAATTTGTTTCTAATATTTGTTCATACAGATGAAAGTATTTCACAAATGATTTCCAAACTTTTAAAATATTTTAGTGATCAAAATATGTTGCGAAAAAAAGTTCATAACAAATTTCCTACTCTGCATTTTGGCCGGTCTCTATTTTGTGCTTGAAAAAAATGATTTATCAAGATACATGCAAGACCAGGATTAGCCACCCAAGAAAATTGAAAAGTTGTCTTTGAAATGCCCAAATACCTTAACATCTTCAATTTGTTGATTTTAAAAGATTGGGTGAAGTAACCATAGTTCTGCTGGAACTATGGTTACTTCACCCAGCAATATAATAGCTAGGTGGTATTTGGCATTATTTTAAAAACTTGACTTTCCATTTTCCATTTAGTCAACTCATTGTACCAATTTGCCCTTCTTTAGCTGTTGGTAATTTAAGTACTTCTAAGAACTATTTTACTAACAACTAAATGGGTATGAATTTATATATGTGAAGGTACTGCTTTCTTTAAAAATGTTTCTGTCATAACTATGATGATTGGAGCAATCATGTCCTAAACTAATTTGTGTTTAAAAAAAATTCACTTCTTGACCTACATGTTGGGATGTCTTTGTGAAGTTAGCTTCCTACAGCTTGAGCTTCTTTTTCTGACTTATGAACCATTTGTTTTGCAGGAGAGGCAAAGAATTTACAAGCTCGCAGCCATGGAAGTGTTGGAGTGCGAGATGTGTACTGCGTACTATCTCTGGACCAAGAACAAATATTTAAATCTGCTACTATTGAAAAGACACTTGAGTAAGTAGTTGTAGATACTTAATTTACTAATGATCCTTGTTGCTCTATAGCTACATGAGAAAGGAGCAACCTCACTTAGGTACCTAGCTACTTATTGGGCACTATTAGTGTCAACAACAGGGAAATGTCCCTGCGGTCGGCAACAGGAAAATGTCGGAAATGTCACTATTTGACTACAGAACTTGGAAGAGCAGCTCTTTGTTAGTAAGTATCAGCTACTTGTAAAAATTTGATACCCACGCAGAATTTATGAAAAATCATCAAAGTAAAGGTGTGTTCCTGATGATTTTGTTTGGGAAAAATCACCATTTTGCAAACTTTGATGCTGTGGCTAGAGTTTCCTTCCATTGGATTAGGGCCAAATTTGGTGGGGATACTTGGAATATGTTGTAGTTTGTTGAGTACGAAAGATTTTGGAATGAAAAGTAAATTTTTGTAGAGAGATACAAATGTGCAACCACAGGAAATCACCCCAGCTGAAAAAGCGATGGGGTGTGATTCCCAGCACTTATTTTGTTGATAAATGGAAGTAAATACCCAGAATAATGACACCAAAGCCCATTTCAAAATGTGTATCTAATTTTATAATGATCCAATGTTTATAACACATAGTGACAAGTCTAGGTCTATGTGTAAACTTATGTTCAACACCCAGGAATTATTATTTTTAATCATATTTTATATCAAGATAACAATATCTTACCTAGCATGCCTTGTATTCATATTTATGCCATTAGTTTGCTATAGAATTGAAGAAATACATTTTATACATGTTGCATCATATTAGTTAAAATATTGTTTTTCTGTAATATTTTCTCATTTACCAAAACTTAAGGGTCATAATTAGTTCAGGATGTAAAGAAAGGACTTTCAGTAAAGTTAGTTTGCAAATTTTGAAGAAAAACTCAGTTTCCCAAGGTGAAATCAGAAAAAAAAACTTAACAGTCAAGTATGACTGCAGCAAAAGACGAGGATCAAAAAGATCTGTCAGACGTAATATTTTACATAATAATTCATTACAAGTAACTGATATATACTTTGCTCTATTGCTCATTCTATTGGTACGCGCAAACTTTTAATTCGCGTTTCAATTATTTATATATGGGAGGTGCAGGAATCATCCTGTTCGGTGCGGGGAATCACCCCCGATTAGCGGCACTAGCTCGCCGCACATTTTTTTGTATTTTTTTTAGTTTGATGATAGAATGTTGAAACTTACGGTGCTTCATGGTCCTAATAGTAGCTATACACATTGCAAATACAAGGTTTCTTGGCAGCATACTGCTTGAGTTATTTCAAAGTATGCCAAAAATGCGGGGAGTCACCCTGGGCAACACCACTGAATGCTTTCCGTACGGTAAACAGTTGGCTAGTTTGAAGTCTGTACATTTCTAAATGTATCCAGTTATTAAACAATAATGCTGACAAATTTCACATTGGTTTTTATGGCAAATTTCAATGGTTCCCAATAGTTTCCATTGTGAAATAATATTACTTCAGCTAGCTACATACTAACCCTTGTTCCTTGCTGTACAGTGTCTGTTATATTACCACTCTTCTAGTGAAATACTCGAATGTCACTTTCATAAACTGATGGCTATTAACATATTTATTTCCTGATCTAGCTATTAGAAATCATTTGTAATCAGTCTTATTTATACTGATGGCTATTTAAAAAAGCTCAATTAATTCCTGCAATTCTGTCCTTTTCACTTTATGTTTGGGCATCAATCAATAGTGAGCTAGCTATATCCCAAGTTAGAGGAAAGCTATCTAGCAATTGCATTAAATATTAACAGTCTGGGTAGCAATCAAATTTGTGGTCTTCATGATTAATGTTCTGCGATGGTAGTTACACTCTCGTCAATTTGAAGATGAATGCAATGATGAGTGGATATCAGGTGGGCCAAAAATAAGTGTTCAACTTGAAGAACATCTTGTAATGTTATGTTTTAAGGCTGTGTCATGTAAGTGTCAACTCATGAGTGTCAACCACTTTTGTGACAACTCCTCATCGCATTCAAATGTAACGGCTGGATCCAACTTCATTAACCCCTATTTTTTTTCTACTAACGCCAACATTATTGTAAATTATCACGTAGCTGTATAAATATTGGAAAATTTGATGTTACAAATGTTTCAGAATTTTTGCCAATGCCATTATAGCATGCATCCACAGCAATTGAAGAGAAAATCCAAAACAATTTTTTTATATGAATTTAGAGAACCCCCAAAAAATCATGCAGTTGAATTATAGAAAATGTTCCTATATGTCAATATAGTTATACCTAGCATGGATGTTTTCATGGAAGTGTTGGACACTGGTGCGAAATAATTTTCCTGCTTCCCCATGTGACAGTCCCTTTACTAGGCTTTATAAAATAAATCCATCCAGACTGTTCAACATGATCCTAATATCATTAGGTAATTAGCTAGCTATATCATGGTCAAATATTGTAACCATGTTTGCTCATATTTAAACTTAATTTTTTTTACAGTCCATTTTTTGGAGAAGAATTCCAGTTTGACATTCCCCGGGAGTTCCAATTCTTATCCGTTTATGTCCACGACCGGGACCGTCCCATGAAGACAGACAAGATCATAGGAAAAGTCTCAATCAAGAGGGAAGAACTCACACATCAGAAAGGAAAGGACCAGTGGCTTGCCATCACTCCTGTTGATAAAGACTCTGAAGTGCAGGTGTGTTACTTCTTGGGGGAGTGAGGTGTATTGTAACTTCCACACAATTTGATGACCTCCTCAGAAGATGGTCCCCTTTATTTGGTTTGTACATTGGAAAGCTATGGAGCCACTCAAAGCTAGCTAATGGAGCTATTGGAGAATGAGGACCGTTTGGTTGTTGAACACTGGGCAATTTTAATGTCTGGTTATTTCCTGTCAAGGAGTTGAATTGGATTGCCAGCCCAGTTTCGAGCCAAGTTTTTCACTATTGTGCAGCATGGATGTGGTTCAAACAAACTTCATTAAATTTAACATGTCTGAGGTGAAGATTTATGAGAGCTTAGTTTTGTTTATTGCATGCAGTCCAATTAAAAATATCTCATGATTTAGATGATATGACTATATGGCAAAATAATACAAAACTAGTGTCTGTCTTCCAGCTTTCTGATGTAGTTACTTTTCAGGGGAAGGTTCATGTGCGTATTCAACTCAAGAGCCTTCGTCACATGAACGATGCTTCACCTCAACCTATGGTGGAAGTTAAGTAAGTATTGGATTCTAAATACTTCTAGGCTGTCATAGCTACTCTCAGCAGCTTGATTAATTAAGGTGGAAACCTTTCTTGATGAATATACTTCAATAGTTATAATGGAGGAAGCTGATGCCATACACACTTTCTCATCTCAGGTGTTTCTACATGTTAATTCAACATAAACCAAATTACTTGCTGCATTGGATGATCTGTCTGCATTATTATATCCATTCTTTAGGGTTACTCACCTTGGCGGCCTCACAACTGCCCAACAACCTGCACAACACAAGTGCAAAGCAAAACAGAGGCCCAAATGCCACATGACAAAATCAGCACTGATCCTCAGAACAATGTATTAAACACAAGTGAAATTGTGCCTCAAGACAGCAGATATTGTTGCAATTCAGTTAGTTATAACATTAGAATGAAAATCCTATTAACATCACTAGGTTAGTCAAATTCTTAAAAATCATCATATGTTAGATTAGCAAGGGCTTTCTTGTGAAGAGTGATAGGTTAATTATACTATCCCAGCAGGCTAGCTATTCCACACATGAAAAAACATCTCACACTGAAGGGCCTACTGCAGACAGGTGACCCCATTTGAGCATATGACCTCCAGCACCAATTCTGGGAGCAAACAGAAACATTATTAACAGATCCTCTGCTTTACCTTGCAAAATTTTCTAAACCTTCATCAGGTCTGCCCTCAGAAGCCATCTCTTTTTAAAAAAAAGATCTACATTCCTCCAATGGCTACAAATATCCATAGTAGAAAGTCCATCAATGCATCTGGTCCAACTCCTCTGTACGGATTCAAGCAACCTGCAGTCCCTATAGTATCTGGTATTCTAAACTTGAATTGCATACCAATAAGTTTGCAAAAATCTGCTGCATTTACAGACGACATTGACTCTGAGGATCTAGAAACGGTTGATCTCTAAGAGCAGTCTGCCAATCCACCAGCCTTTGCATCTCACTCTTGAATATGATGGTGAAATTTGATTGTTGTATCCACAATAACACTGAACTTTTGTGGAGGGATAAATTTCAATGCTCTACTTTGGAATAAATACTTATTAACTGAAACCAGAGCATCTAAACATCTGCAACCTCTGCTAAAATGCATCACAACACACTTGATTGGATTCATTCCAAGATTCCAAGCTATTGCAATTGAGTCAACCGTGTATTGCAACCCAGTATTGAGTGTCTGGACTCCTTTGATGGCAGGCTCAGGGTCCTTCTGTAAATACCTCAAGTGTATCTTGTAAGTTTGCAAAAGCTTTGAACTTGCATTAAAAAACACTGATAATGTGATTATTATAGATGAAGAAGGCAGCAGTCCAAGAAAAGAGCCCTGAGGTACACCAGTGGTCACATTAACCGGGCTGCTAAGACTGCCACTCACTCAACCACTCATCACTTTGCCAGAGAGGAATGCAGATATTCAGTCCAGCAAAAAAATTCAATACTGAATAACTTCTACACCACATCATATACCAAGAATGGCTCACTTCAGCTTCTTAATCACTCTGCCAGAGATGAATGCAAAGATCCAGGCCAGCAAAAGATTCAACAAATAGAGAATAACTTCTACACCTCATTACTTGCATAGATTCTCACTTCACCTAGTTAATATTGGTGCATACCTACCCACTCTCTAGACAAATAAGAACATTTCTTGCATTTGATCTTTGCCCTATGGTAGCCCTTTGTATTTATTTATTTTTGGATTAGGATGTACGTCACTTGTCTGTTATCACCTGATTTAACACTTTCTAGAAGAAAGAACATGGGACACTCCTATAGTAAATTTGGTAGCTGAAAGTCAGTGCTGGCGTCATCACATGATTGTGTCGAGCAGTTCACAAGCAAACTTTTTACCCTGAATGGGATGTTGAATTTCAGGAAACTCATTTGTTTTGCCACATTGTTGGACAAGTTAATATATGAGCAGCTTGACACAACCATCAGGTGGTACCAGCGTTCACTTTTGGTAATCAATCGGAAGGGAAGTGTCTGGTCTATCTATTCTAAGGTTTTTGTCATCTGGTTTCTTTCCATTTATGCGTCCCTTAAGCATTCGTTAGATTCACGGGCCGTATGGTCTCGCGGCCTAATCGGAGGCTGAACACCCTTATATCTCATCACTATTCACAATCCCTCCTTTTCTGTACCATCCTGAAATTAATTTATTATCTTAATTTGAAGGTTTTGTTGTAGTTGCTTATCTTTTTTTCTCTTTTTCTTGCCTACTCCCCTGATGCCCATCAGCCCTAATTTTCCTAATTTTAGGTGGCTAATAGGTAAGCCAAGTTGCGCTCTTTCTTACAACAATTTTTTAACGTCTCTGCCTATTCGTTCCAGTTTTGTGGTTCTCATGCTTGAGATTCCTTGCACCGAGTGTAGATCTCATGCAAGGAATCCAGGTTTCCTGTCTCTTCTTCATCTTGTCCTTGGCAAATGTCGAGGACACAAGCTCTCTAAAGACGACCGCGAATCCATGAGGCTCTGGCGCAGGCTGGTAGAGTGAGAGCGCTCCTTGCTACCACCCAGTCAGTTCTGGGACCATATTCAGCATCCTAGGAGTCACTGTGGCTTCTGTGACACCTATGCATGCCTTCGATTCTTGCAGCGTGACGAACATAGACATCTTGCAGTAGTTACCTCAATCACTCCAATCTAATCATTGTTAATGCAATACTTGTTCAATGTTTGTTCCACCCTATCATATTTTCATATTTTTCAAAATGATCTACTTTCCTCATTTGTAGGTGCTGACAGTATAGTGGCCTATATTATTCCCCTAATTGTTTATTTTTTTACTCCAGGATTGAGGAGTGCAGTGACCTATTGGTGATCAACAGCAACTGTGACCCATATGCTGTTGTCACAATGCACTATACTGACCGAAAACAGGAAACAAAGAAAACAAAGACAAAAAAGAAAACTGCTACGCCTGTCTTTGATGAAACCTTTTTCTTTGAGGTTGGTAGCATTCAGATGAATGTGGTGTGGCCACATCTCACAACAACTAAAATTTAAATTATGCAGCAAGATCCTTTTGTATGATATATTTTAGTCTCACAGCATCACTTGTGTGTGGACTCGGATAGATGTTTGAATCTAATTAAAGCTTCGGAGACAACAAACATTAGAAATCTTGGCTAATATGTTTGAACTTGGTGCTATATAGATATACTATCTTTAGCTAATACTGCCACAGGCTGGTGTCAATCTCTTACCTAGCCTTTCAATCAAGGCAATGGGATGCCAGGTTCAATCTAATTATGCAGGGATTATCGTATATCCACTGCCCATAGTGATTTTGCCTATCAATACCAAGTGTTAGGCAATGCCAGACATAATTACCCTATCAGTGGCAAATATTTCCGTTTAACTTCACAGCTCCTCAGTGGTGCAATTTTTCCCAGACTTCTGGAAGTAACATTTCCTGTCCCTTTTCCACCGAGAAGTCCTCCATAGGTCGCGGTGGTGGCGATGGAGGCAGCACCTATAGCTTTAATAGCGGTGGGAGCAGTCCGGGGAGTGGGGGCATGTACGAGGTGGGGGGCTTCCACAGCCTGCAGGTGGCACTGTTTCACGACCCCGGGCCCATGTTTGGCCACGTCTTCCTTGGAGAGCTGAGGATACCCATGCAAGGACTCTCTTGTAGTAGAGGGATGAACGCCTGGTAGGTGGAGATGACATAATAGAAAATAATTGCAAAGTTTAGCTTACAATTTGAGTAGCAATATGTTTATGCTTGTATCAACTTCCCCCCTAGGAATCTGTTAGGTTCACGGGACGCATGGAGTCACGGCCCAACCGGGGGGGGTGAACACCCTTATTTCCCTTCAGACTCTCCTCTTCTTCACCCTTCACTATCTCTCCTTTTCTCCCCCATCCTCCCCATCCTGATTTGTTTACCTTTTATTTACCTCATTTGCATGTTACGTTTAGTTCAAATGTCCTATAACTTGTTTCAGACTCCTTCTTAACAACTCTCGTAATAGTCTTTGCACACAAACACACACATGCACGCGCACACAAACTGACACGCACACTCTAACATACACATACCGGTTCTAACTATTATCTTTTCGGATGGCAAATAACAGCCAAGTTGCTCTATTTCTTTCATGCAACCTTTTTCTACGACTATTCCTTCTGCTTCTTTCCACTCTTGCTGTTCTCATGCGTGAAATTCCCTACACCTAGTGTAGATCTCATGCATGGGATCCCCGTTTTCTGTCTCTTCTTCAGCTTCCCCCTCAGCAGGTGCTGGAGCGTGTAGCTCGGCACCTTGAGGACTACTGCGGATCCTTGCGGCTGTGAAGCAGTGTAGGTAGTGTGTTATTCCTCCTTACTGCCATCCGGGGAGTGCTGGGACCATATGGCCTTAGCACCTTAGGAGTTCCTGTACCTCCTGTGGCATCCGTACATACCATAGACGTTCGCCGCGTAAAGGACTTTGACTTTACGTAGTAGTAAACCTAACTCGAACATTAAAAGAAGAATAAAAACAAAGACTAACATGATGCAGCACTGTTTGCTGGTTTGACATTCGGCGCCAGAAGGACGATGACTCTAGTGCGCTAGAAAGCCTCGTCACTCTAATCTGAATCTTTGTACCAACTTGTTGATGAGTAGCTATGTCATGTAAATTTAACATGAAACAAGTTTTTGCTCTGGTCGTTTATTTTTATTTTCAACATAAATCTGCAGTTTATATACTGATAAATACTTTTCTGATACAATATGTTGCTATCGCCTCTTCGGTCATGTATATTAATTACGTGCCTTTAACTGGGAACCCAGCACTAGCCGACCGACTGTGAGCTCAGGTAAGACTGCATCTGAAACATCTTATGTTTCAGGTACCTACTGCAGCCACGGGAAAGCGCCGTGCGGCACCACAGCGGCAGCAACGGCGTGGCCAATAAGGGTCAGGGCCTCGGGTCCCTGCGGCTGAACCTCAACTACAGCTGCACGCATGTCTTTCCTAGCCAACTATATGATCCGCTGAGGTCCCTGCTGCTGCACACTGCCACTGCACAGGTTAGCAACCAGTGGTTAACGGTTGACAGTAACAACGTCGTTATCGCCGGTCGTTGGATTTGAGAAATGGAATAGCGGAGTGGCTCCCTGCTTAGGGTGCATTTAGCCCTTTAATTTAAATTCGAAAATAGCTATTGTTATTGTTTGAATACGTATGCAAGTCCGCCTGCCACATCATAGGCCATGCCTAAAATTTCTGAGTTTTGTTTAGTAGTGAACGATTTTTTTTATGGCTCAAATTCAAGAAGAATATCTTGGGCAAAGATCCTCATAAACTTTTTCTTACAATTCATTTTTGAATTCCTAAAATTTACCTGATAGTTTGGTCATTATTAGCGCACTATTTACTGATCTCTCGTGTGTTTGAAACTTCTAGGTATTTAGCTGATGTCAATAATGCGTGGGCTGGGGATAGCTAATTACTGCTGAACAATACTGATAGCTCATTGGCTGACTATTGTGGTCTCACGTTCTGGTTCTAAATTGGCATAGTTATTGCTGTTCACGTTTCGATTTATTCATTGTGCTTTTTGACAAACCTGTAATTTGGAAATTAATATGTTTAGGTTACTTCGATCTAATCAATAAGTGCCTTTAAGTGAATCCAGTTATGCTTCCGATTACCACCTAACCAACCGGACCATATTGACTACCATACCTTGACCTCCTTAAGCTCGCCCATTTAAAGTGTTCGGTCATCACTGTGATGACTATTCACTGCATCAATTGGTAAAATTATGTTGTTTGGCTCGCCAAAGACATAGAAGTCGGTCACTCTAATCTAGCTACCACTATCCTTCCTCTCCCACCCAGCCGTTGAGTGCCTCTGTGGGCTGGTTGCTTGGCGAGGTGTGCGGCAGCAACAAGCAGGACGCCGCCGTGCCGCTGATGCGCGTCCTACTCCAACACAATCAGGCCGTTCCTTTTATTTCCAACCTCGCAGCGCACGAGATGCACAATATCAGGTCAGTTCCTGTCTTGTGTTTATTGTTGTCTACCTATCGACGCACTGCAATTGTAAGCCCTGTACGACTCAGCATTGCATGCACAGAATGACATTTTTTTTACTTGCCCTCTTAGCGTATTTTCATGTACAGCTCCTTCATTATTCTATGTTTAATATGAACTCAACTCAGTTCGCTTCAACTGGCGATGTAAAAGTTACTAACATGAATCTGGTTACCGTCCTGTAGCTACATCTGGTTTGTACAATTTCAATTTACCTAGCAGCAAATTAGTACTACCAATAAGAATACAGGCACCAATCAGACAATTATCACTCCGGCGTAACTATGTTGCTTCTCTTTCTTGCCCAGCGACCCCAACACCATCTTCCGCGGCAACACTCTTGCCTCTAAGTGCATGGACGAACTCATGAAGCTGGCCGGCCACCACTACCTCAAGGGCACCCTGCAGGAGGCCATCGATCAGGTGCAAAGGGACTGATGCTCGTTTTGTTCTCCAAACAACATATCTTGGAACTCATGAAATCTAGCTGAAGGGTTAGAAATGGTCTGCGTGTCAACATATGGGTTGTCTTTTCGATGTAGCTTTACTATGTATGTTAAACGTAACAGAAAACTCCATGCTCCCGTCATTTGAAATCGATCTGGAAACTAAGTGCATTTAAGATAAGTATTATTTTAAATAATTTGTACTGGATAATTTACAATGTAATTGATTCTAACTAGAAGCGATGTATGATGTGCAGGTGTGTCGAGAGAAAAAGCCATGCGAAGTGGACCCTTCTCGTATTCCAGCTACGGAGAACAGGGAGACCAACCTCGCCAACCTCTGTGTGAGTGGATATGGTCGGGCTTCATATGTAACGTATTATTCTCTGAGATTAAGGCAAACCGACTTGAACACAAGTTTTTGAGTCATGGTAAGTACGTCTTGAAGTGAATTCGTGGATTGCAGAACTTGAATCAATTTTGGATGAACTGTGTCTAGTTAGGTTCATCAGTGAAGTTTAACATTCTCTACCTTGCTTCTGTTAAATTTCTTTTTTCAACATTGTATGAATCATTTAACTAGTTATGTATTATCTGATAACGAGTAATAGTAGCTGCCAAAACATTGTTGCGTCGACAAGTTCCCAACATCAGTTAGATTAGGTGTCCTTGCCTTTCATTGCCCTCAATAACGATGATCATTGTACAGGAGTACACCAACACTATTCTACGTGCCATCAACAACTCTGCGCTCAGCTGCCCGCCTGTCATGTGCCAGATCTTTTCGGAGCTGCGGGAGCACGCCAACATATTCTTCCCTAGTACGTGCGACCACCACGCCTTGGCTTGGCAGGGTGCTTGGTATCGTGTAGACGAGTGTATACTAATAAGAGGCATTATGAGTTGGTCCTAATCGTTTAGTTGGTAGAATTGATAATAGTAGGGCCGTCAATTTGTTGCCGAGGTAGTCTGACTTGAGCTACTCTTGCTTGTAGTTGCATTGTTGAATCCCTCTGTAATTGGCTGGGAAACAGACATTGATGATCTGTTTACCTCTATTTGTTTGCAGTACAAAGTTGCTGGATAATCTGGACAGGTTACATTCCGATACTGTAACTACAAACTGACTGCACGTAATATAACATCTGTTCATCTGACCTGAACAGAACACAATAAATAGTAACTACCGCTTGACGTTAGTGGATAATTTGGCTCCATGCTTTGACACCATTTATCAGAAGTAAGATAATATGGTACTCATCTTTATTGCTTCAAATATCTGCTGAAAAGTTTAGAAAGTTACCAATGCCTTCCAATTTCTTTGTTCCACGTGAGAAATGCCTAAAATGGTGGTTCATTACTTAACTCACGACTTGGTGTCTTTTCCCCCCCTCTCGCTGTCTTATGCTAAACGGTTCATTTCCTGCCTCCAGATCAGCGCGAGGTTCGCTACTCCGTCATCTCGGGCTTCATCTTCTTGCGGTTTTTTGCTCCCGCTATCCTTGGGCCAAAACTTTTCGACATCACAGAACTCCAAATTGTGAGTGTGGGCTTGCAAAGACCAGCAGTTGTTGCTGCTGCTTAGCTTCTATATAAGTAAGACCAGCACATCCCTGAGAAAATTGATGTCCCGCGAGTGCTCCCATAGATCACACCGACGTGAAATGATATTGTCCGCCGGGTGCGATGGCCTGACACAACTCGATCACGTGATTGACCATACCGACCGTACCTCGGCACTGCAGGCACAGATCACAAGAGGCTACCCTCACTTAGTTTGTATGACTGTAGAGCCGTGTGGTACCGCAACTCGGCCTCGACAGATGAGTCCTGTACGCCTCCGGTGTGTGACTCTGTAATCAGCCAACGCAAGTGCTGTAAAGTGCGTGCATCTGTAAATGCAATAATGTGTTGTCTGTAGGTCATCGAATGTTAGTAAAAAAGTTTTAAAAGGTTTGACGTGGGTTCAGTAGGTTGTTGCATGAATATTCCGGGTCCACAATCTTGTTGGAGCATCGTGTCTCTGATATCAGCCTTGCTTCCAAGAAAGAGCGTTCTCTGTACTGCCCGTTGCGATGAGTAGAGCTGTGTTCTGTATTTGTAGAGAATTTATGTGTGTGGGAGCAGAGTCAGAAGATCAGGCAGTGTTTGCGCGGGAAACGTTGGGTCTCATATTAGGTGGTTGTGGTAAGGACACATGTACGTTCAGTTTAATTTGACCTTTGGAGCTCGTGTTGGTTGTGAAAGGGATAGAACGGCTTTCTTGTGCAATATGTTAATCCAAGAATCGTGATAGTCGGAGGACTGTGAGGTATGCAAGTGTTTTAAGTGCAACATGAGTGTGGTTGCGGTGTTCACTATTGTCTTGTGTAATTAGTGTGGGGGATGGCTTACTTGCAGAAACATTCATTCTGTTGTCCGGCAGCCATACTTCAAGTGAGTTGAGATATTATTATTATTAAATCAAGTATTTCCATTGTCTAGCAATGGGTTTTGAATTTCTTAGGTCTAAAACATTAGGCCTAAAGTTTAATTGTGCTGTTTCAGTTAGCGAAACAAGAAATTAAAATGAATTCGTGACAGCTCATTTCCTCTCTGTAGCTGATTTGTGCGACCGGTTTGTACTTCATCTTGCCTAATATGAGTTCACAGCATGTGCTATTTATAATCAGATCAACGAATATTTTTATAGGAAACGCATGGGCATTGTATTGATAAATTCCAAATAAGTTCATCCAAGCTGACCTATAGTGAGCGGCCGGTTCGTTCTTCCTTTCACTATATATAATTTTTTTTTATCGCAGAAAGACACAACGGTCTCGTGTTAGTGATATTGTGTGATGATAGTAAGGTCATCCACGTAAGAGCTGAAATCCGTATTAGGTCGTGTTTGTGTGGGCAGGTCGTGCATAAAGGCGTTGAACAGCGAAGGCAAAAAAATACTGAGCACGCGGACACCTCTGGGGAAATGTGCGTTCGCGATTGCTTGTGCGCATGTCTGCCAGACAGGAAATTAGCAAGGCTCTTCTGAATTAGATGGATGTTCGTGTTCAGTTTTTTTTTTCATGAGAACGGCTCATGGAACAGTATCGCATGCTTTACTAATGTCATTAGCACATGACAGGGAGCGTGAGGCTGTAATCTTTTTGTTCAGACGTTCATGGATGGTTTATGTGAAGTTGGTAAGCTGTGTGGTTGTAGAGGGTCGAATCCTGAAGCCGTGTTTTGTAGAGGCAAGTGGGATACGGTCATTCATTTTGTTGAGAACCAGTCTTTTAATTTTTTTTAGAGAGAACTGGGAGGTAAGAAATTGGTCTGTATGAGGCTGAGTCCGTGGAACTTCGTTGGGTTCGAGGATGGGTTTTATTTTCGCTTGTTTACAGGTGTTGGGGACTGTGTTGTGCAGAATGAAGAGGTTAAAAATGTTCGAGAGCCCTGTTGGCGTGTGAACCTAGGTGTTTGAGATGTATATACGATATGCTGTCAAAGCCCGCTACCGGATAGTTTTTGATTTGTCTAATGACAGCTATGGTTAGGGTTAATGTAATGTGAGCGTCAATATTTGGTTAATCGGTAATTTGTGTAACTGCTTCAATATCCTTGTATTGTCTGGGTGGCAATTGTTTGCATAGGTTGAGAACATCAGTTTGTTGTTTGTCTTATGGTATTTTGCGTTTTTGTAGTTGAGGCTTAGTTGAGGGAAATAAGGGCGTACACCCTTATTTCCCTTCCGGCTCTCCACTCTAGTGCACTGGAAAGTCTCGTAACTCTAATCTCATCGAATCTGTATCATTCTGACTTTACAGATACAGATACAGACACTAGGCCGCATCCCCCAGAAAGGGGGGTGGCCGACGGCAAGGCGCACCTCGCACCCTCACACGCTCACATTCACACAACTTAGCCCTTTTGTGCTAAAGGGTCCGGCCGGTAGCCCCTCAACTTACACTCTGGGTCCCGAATGTACCGAGGAACCGTCGTCAGCAGCAGGGCCCACAGTTTTCACTGGTTTACCCCCGCCGCGTCATAATGGCCGGGCCCCCCCCCCACCCACGACCATCCCGACAGCGGGATGCCAAGGGCGGGAAAGCACATCAGAGCAGCGTCAAA
>SDVV010011809.1:0-14610 GCA_016164225.1 Gammarus roeselii | reverse complement strand
TAACTTCGCGTTGGGACTCCGGTGTAACATTGAAGCAAATAATAAATAAAATAAATCAGGTGGTAGTGTGTTATCCACGAGTCCCGTGCACAAGCGGTTGATGAACACTTGGTCCTTTCTGACCGCCCTACGGGGGAGTCTGCATTAACTTCGCGTTGGGACTCCGGCGGAACATGGAAGCAACTACCATTACCAAGTGGTCCTTTCTATTGGTGAAGTTTCCCATTTTTCGACTTCGGATTTGACTGAAGGCATTTTTTTTGTCCACCTGCCACATTTAATCCCACCGGGAAGTTATTTGGGAGTTGATGATAGGGAACCAGTCCCGGTAATGTATATTGCGATAAATTATTCTTGGAGAGTAGATGCCAGCTTAGCAAGCGAGTCCGCAGGTTCGTTTCCTATTATACCCGCGTGCCAGTGGATCTAGCAGAATTCTTGTGTCTGACTTATCTCGGACATCACAGAGATCGTGCAGCCATTTACGTATGGTTATTCTAAATTAAATTACCCGTGCCCCACTGCCGCAGCCCTTCAATTCATTCCTTGAATAATGAATGATTAAACCATAGTCAATTCGATCAATTTTATTTCCTATGCGTCTGAACAATTGAGTCGAAAAATTGAAGGAACTTCTCTTACCACTCGCTCATTCTATATGCAACAAGGAAAGAGGAAACATTGTAGTCTTCTATGTCAAGATGATACAACATCATGCAATGAACAGGCGTAGTGGAGAATGGTTGTGAATGGTTGACGCTGCCCTAATGTGCTTTACCGCCCTGGGCACCCCGCTATCGGGATGGTCGTGGGTGGGAGGGGCTGGCCATTATGACGCGGCGGGGGTAAACCAGTGAAAACTGTCAGGCCCTGCTGCTGACGACGGATCCTCGGACTACACTCGTGACCCAGAATGTATGTTGAGGGGTACCGGCCGGACCCTCTAGCACAAAAGGGCTAAGTTGTGCGAGTGTGAGCGTATGAGGGTGTGAAGTGCGCCTTGCCGTCGGCCAACTCCCTTTTTGGGGGATGCGGCCTAGTGTCTGTATCTGTAAGTTTATCAAGTAGCGCATAACTCAACAGAAAGAATGTCCTCAACATCATGTCCGACTGAATACTTTGAGAGGTTCTTTGGTCCTAGCAGATGCTTTTTTGAGATAACCTTCTATTTACATTATGTAACATAAGATGCCAAGTTCGGTTCAGCCCGTTTACAACATAAACTGTGTTACATACTTTGAAAGAATACAATGACATAATACTTTACCAAATGGAAGGGATATGATCATCCATATTTTTTTGCATTTACAAACTCGAACAATAGGGTCTCTACACTATTAATAATACATATACTATTTCGAATATCCTGTCATCACCTGCTGCGACAATTATTCACGAAACTGTTGGCCTTCATCGCTGAAATAAAAAACATGTTACAGTCGTCGCAGCTAACCCAAAAGAACTCGTTCATGTCGCGCTCTAAGGGGCAGCTCACTAAGGCTGACGTCAGAACTCCGGTGATGATCGACGCCCTAATCTAATCTACTCGCTTATGGTTTCTTCCGGGCTAAGAAAGCTTTTATTCAACCAATCTCTTAGAGAACGGCTCTTACCTCAACTTGAGAGAGGAATTTAGGCCACGCGTAGCTATCTGTATGGTTACAGGTGGTTGGTTTTATAAACTTCTAGTAAAAGAAACAATTATGACTAAGAAAAGCGCATATAAGACGAATACAACCAAACAAACGCGCGCAACTCTCATATTGTATAACAGAGCTATAGACAAAGTTTCAATATATACACGGAAATCCCACAAAGATTGAACATTCAATACAAGTATGCATGCATTATCAAAACTGCTCTGAAGAAGAAGAATGAGAGAAGCATATCTTTGGTTGTCATTGACTTAATTAAAAATCTAAACATTCTGAGCAAATGTCCTAACCAATTCAATACAAGACGTACTATAAACGCCAGAAATAGGGTCTCCGCGTTTTGTTTCAGATGGCCATGCATGGAGATTGTATGTTTTCTGGTATGCAAATACCTGGGTCTAGAGGAAACTGTTTTATTTAGGCTAGCTACATACTGGAAAACGAACTATCTCCAAGCAGGGATATCGAAAACAAAACTGAAAAAAAAACATTCTTCAGAGTCTGTAGTACAAAGATAGCGTATGAACACGAAGTCTATTTAACATTACTCCCCGAAACATTTCTATGTGAAAATGGCATATAATCGCGCAATAGCAGGTAGGTCGGCCAAGAAGTCGATATAATGATGGCAGCAAATATGCATTTCTGTTACCATAAAAATTAAAAATCCTGATAGCATGATCTTAGCTGAAAATGTTGAGACGAATGGCAAACCAGAACATCGTTCAGCGGTTAGTGACTGTAGTTGCTTATCCACCCGTCGGAGGGAATTAAACAAATACGACAAAACGAGCGGAGAAACTCACGTCTATCCGAACACTGGCGAAATGTTTGTGAGGAAGAAGAAACTGGCAAGGTGTTTGTAAGGAAGCAGTTTAATGTATTGGAGCTCGGTGAAACAAAATTGAAAGGTAGGGGGCAAATGTGAGTTGGATTTGGTATGTAGACAGAAGTGTCCGCTAGGTTAATGTAGGTGGAGGTCGTTAGGTAGAAAGACGAGCGTTTGCGATTGCGTACGTACCATGTATTAAGAGGAGTGAGGGGGGGCATTTTTTTTTATTACTCTGAGAGTGTATCGAGAGTTTCTGGGGTTAGTGCAACGAGGTTGTACTGGGGGACTTGAATGGGAGAGGTGGATAATATTGTAGGGGAGGTATGGCGATCCAGGTAGAAACGACTATAAAAAGAAAAAGTCTCACACGGTTTAGCATGGAACGGGACCAGTGCTAGGAAACAGCTTGTTCAAAAAGAGATTTCCACAAGTACACATGGGTATGGCCCGTGGTGTAGTGGAGGATGGAGCGCTAATTGTCGATTTGTCTATTTCAAGGAGTGTGTGGTAGTAAGATTTGGATGTGCGGGTGTTGAGAGATTGTAGGGCGGATAAATTTTTGTTCATCTACTGGTGGAAGAAAGACTGAGAGTGAAGCAGGATCGGATGGAGCACAAAAGAGTGGCAAGAGAGTTAGTGAAGGTGAGTTAACTGAATGCGGCTAGCAGAGCAGTTCCAAGAGACGTTGAATGAGCAGTGCGAGAAGGCAAGGCCTAGAATAGTTATGGAAGAATGGGAGACGTTCAGAGGTGCGAAAATTTATGTGGTGTGCTCCGTGTAGAAGGAAGGGCTGCAAGTGTTTGAATGATTAGTTTAAATGGCAGTGGCACAAAAGAGGAATTTTTCAGGATTGATTGATTGATTTGGGCCTCATTTCCACCATAATTTTTCAGGAGTGGCCGAAGGAGAGGTCGGAAATGGCATATGACAACTATAGAGAAGCAAAAAGAGGTGAAGCGTGATGGGTGAAGAGCAAAAACGAACGCTGTTGCACGGCGGGGTGTTGGGTGGAGAACAAAGAAGGTGCTGTAGAAGAAGGTAGTGCAATAATTTTGAGGGAAACCAAAAAGATGTTCTGAACAGAAGTGAAGAGGGTGCAAACAGAGAACACGAGGAATGAGGTGGTGAAAGATGTTAACAGCCGGTTGTTGTTGGAGAGTGGTGGTGTACGGAAGAGGTGGGCCGGGTACTTGCACGGTTGCCAGTTTAGGGAGCGAGAATCGTTTCTGACTCTACTAAGGAAGAGGTGCAGGAGGCGGTGATGAAAGGGAGAGCAATTGGTTTGGACAGCGTTGTTTTCCAGTCCAGAGGAAGGTGGAGTAACGGTACTCGAATGATTGGCAAGGCTGCTAAATCTATGTTTGGTGTCGGGTGTGGTGCCGGTTCAGTGACGCAGTGCTTGCATTGTTCCGCTGTGAGCAGACAAAGGAGATAAAATAAATGCAGCACCTCAAGATGGATCAATTTGGGTGTTGTCGGTAAGCTGTACGAGTGTTAATGAACAAGATTAGAGGTAAAACGGATTGTGCGAATGGCGAGGAACATGTGGCTACCAGAGTGGTATAGGGTGTGGAGATCAATCTGTTTGCCGTGAGAGAAGTCTATGAGGAGGACCTTTCGAAGGAAAACAATGGAGTAGGTGGAAACTTGTTATGAGCGGTTCCGAGTTTCTTTGTTAACAGGAGAGCATGAACTGCGAGGCGAGTGCTTGGTTAACAGGAGAGGAGCATAGGGTGCGTGGCGAGTGCTTGATTTCCAGTGAAAGTAGGACCGAGACATGGTCGCGGTATGACTTCGTGACTGTGCAATCTATACATGGATGGGGCAGTCAGGGAGTTGAGCACGTGTGCAATGGGTCGAGATTTCGAGTGGTTATGAGCAAATTGACGGATTGGCAGTCGAGTCAGTTACTGTTGGCGGATGATACGGCACTGGTGACAGATTCGGAGGGAAGTTGCGTAGGCTAATGTCGGAGTTTGGTTGAGTGTGCGAGAGGAAAAAGCTGTGAATTAATGTAGGTTTATGTAAAGTAGCTAGATGTTGGAAGAATGAAGATGCGAGCGAAATCAGTGCCCGCTCAAATCGAGAGTTACCAGAGGAAGTTCATTTTTGTAAATACTTGAGCTCTCATCTGGAAAAGACTACATTTTTGGAAACTGATGTAAAATTTAGAGTGGAGGAATGATGTACAACGTTGGGTGCACTGACGAGTAGAACGAGCTGAAGGACATTGGGTTGGAAGAGGGTTGTATGAGATGGTGAAAAAGATGATTACATTACAGTGACGAGGCGTTCAAGCGTGCTGGAGCCAGCGTCTTTCTTGCGACGAACGTCAACCAACAAACAGTGCTGAATAAAGTCATAGTCATCCCTTTGAGTGACGAGGCTTCCAAGCGCGTAAGCAGCTACCAGGAAGCATCACTGCTGAATAGACGCTTATGGGACAACATTGGATCAGTTTCGTCAAACACTAGTGTAGAGCTATTGCACTAACATCAATAAGATCAGCTAGTGATTGCTGCGGAATGTACATTTCCTATCAGGAATGAAATAATTCGTTGGGTGAAGTAGGAAAGCGGGATACAACAGACCAAATACGATTTCCCACAATCAAAGAAAACTACGATCCGTCCACAAGGAGAAAAAAATGAACGTTCGATCCTTTTGCACAAGACTTAACGGGAAATTTAGATAGCATATCACAACCAAAGTGCAACTAGATGTGAGTGTTAGCTGAAACACAGTGACTAAGGAAACGACTACGCACATCCTAGACTGAGTCAGAGAAGCTCTGCTTCACCAAATCTTACATCCTACCAATAAGATTTTATCATCTAAAACCCTGGAAATGGCAGTACATTATCCTATTGAAACATCATCAACCAATGACAACTTTCAAATCTTATTTTCGCCAGTTGGGCGGATTTAAAAAATAATCAACTTATGAATTCAGTGTATTAGAATCTTAATTATCCGACGAAGAAAATGTGTCACCGCAGATTACCCCACAAGATTTCTCAGCCTGTAGTGGTCGCTTCTAGAACCATTAGGAACTGCGAAAGAAATCATCATGATTCTCGGTTATTTTGTAAGTACCTTGCACTGTGAACATTACATTGAAAACTTCAACCGCCTAGTAATGAAATGTATCTTCACCAGACGATCGATGTTGTTAATATCATTGGCATTTTAGTTTCCCATATCGAACGAGTATTTTACTTCACCGACGGTAAGAACAGACGAGTGCCAGGGAATTCTAGCGCGATAACAACACTTGCACCGAACGTCAAATCAGTAGAAAGCAGTGCAACAAACTATCGGCAAGCTATCGTCTGCCTGAAATAGTTTTGGCTCATGTTATACTCCACTAACTCACTCATGGAAAAAAAGGAGGTACAAGTCGCAAATATCCAGAGACTTAGCTCGCAAATTCCGTCAGTTTCTTGTCCATCAACTACTGAAGGCAGAACCTAAATTAGTTTGCAGGGACTTTTAATAGCAGTCGCATGTGGGCTATGTCCAAGAGACCAAGAACATTTCGCCTCCTAGCACCAGATTCCAGTGAGCTGTCCCTACTCGCAGAGACTAGGTAGGAAGCAGTACTACTTTTCTGGACCCATAACATTATTTGAACACACACCGATAATATAGGAAGGGAGGAACAACCCGTAGTTACTTGCATTTTACAGATACGAACAGGAGCCTAGAATCCCGACTAATAGCTACTTACTTATCACACAAACATTAAGTTTGTTTATTCTAACGGGTGAACGGTTGTACAAACAGTGTAAGTTATTGCAATGCCTATTGCTTGAGAACATTAAGTCACTCACATTTTATAAGCTATCAAGAGAAAATGGGACAGCTAACACGCACTGCAATAGGACAATGACATTTAATATCATCAAACATGAGACCACATTTACACGTAACTTGTGGCGACGGTTGATCGGCAAACAGTCACTCTTCAAGAAACTCTTAAAGACACGTACATGTGACTGTTGATCGGTAAACAGATCTAGCTACTCTTCAAAACTCTGGGAGACACGTACATGTAACGGTTGATCGGTAAACAGATCTAGCTACTCTTCAAAACTCTGGGAGACACGTACATGTGACGGTTAATCGATAAACAGATCTAGCTATTCTTCAAAACTCTGGCAGACGCGTACATGTGACGGTTGATTGGTTAACAGATATAGCGACTCTACAAAACTCTTGGAGACACGTACATGTGACGGTTGATCGGCAAACGGAGATCATCATGGAGATTAGTATGTGTGACGGTAGATCGGTATACAGATATACACTTCAAAAGTCTTGGACATACGTACATGTGACGGTTGATGTGTAAACGGAGTTCCACCAGAGCCTCAGCGCGGGTAAACGGAGATTCTCACGGATATTAGTACATGTGACGGTTGATAATACCGAGATATTAAAGAGACTTCTTTAGATTCATACAATTACGTGGAAATCAAGACACCGAAGTGAGATTAAGGCGAACTGCTATAGCCTCCTACAGTTTTCCAGTTCTTGGTCGAATGATGGAAAAAAAAATTAGCGTACGCCGTCGCTTTTCTTTTGAATTATACTTTAAAAAAATTATGTGAAGAATGTAAGTCTATGATAAGGACTTAGCCATTTGACTGCAAGACTGTGTGGATCCGTTCAATTTGGAAACAGGTTTGGATTTCGGTGCGGACCGTCTCAAGGGGAATACGTGGCTTCGCGTGTCATTTCAAAATGTTTGCAAACAAGATTGCGGCATCTGGGAAGTACCAACCGGTTTATCGCTAATCGATGTAATTAGTACATAAAACAGTGGTTCGATCACTTCGTACCTTGCCGATCTCTTAGTCTAGGAAAATAGAACGCAGTACGACGTCCGGAGAAGTGGTTGTGAATCCAACGGAGTTTTTTACGTTCAAATCATTTCCAATTTATAAGCAACGAATAGGAATGAAAAAGTACCACGGAAGTTGACACTCAAGATTTCAACAAATTACAGAATCTCGGACTACAAACATTAAATTTGCCAGATAAAAATTACAATTAGAAAATACATTGCTGCTTTTAGTTGCTTTCGAATCAAATCAATCCTTACACATGTTTTTACAACATTTTTTTTCGTTGCTAATAGTTGGATAGTCCCATGGAAGGTTACATTACCTAGACACGTCTTCAATCTACGGGATCCATACACTAAGTTGACTTTAAATGTATTTACCGAGAAGCGACGGAAACAAGAGTAAAGAAAAATTGTTGTATTGCTCATGACACGGTTGAGTTGTTCATAGTTTGAAGGCAGTGTATTTAGGACTTTATTTACTAAACTTTGCTAGCTTTTTCTCTTAACTGTTGCAGTAACGGAAAAACACATTAAATGGCAATTACTTATCTAGTGTTGCAACTAAAACCACTGGTAAAAAACGTCAAGTTTGCAGAGACCAAAACTGAAATCATTTACAATGACTTCACTTCGCATCATCGGCTAAAGTGGAAAAAAAATATTAATACAACTTACCCCATCTGCAGCAACGCGGAATTTCTTACAATAGTAGGTAGATTCACTTCCAACATTTTAGCCACTTTCTATGTAGAGTGATATCTGACAGGAGTAACTAACTAGCAATGCAAGGAGTTACCACTAAACTTACGAAGTAGCGTTTAAGAATGAAAATTTTGTTCCACGGTGTTGTTGTCGTGTTGCTAAAATCGAAATAGACTCTAGTGACCAGGGTTACTAGATTAGGTTGACGGGGATTTCTAGCGCGCTGGAGTCAATGTCCTTTTAGCACCGAAAGACAGACCAGTTAAGCAAATCTGAGTCTCGGTCAACTACCGAGCAAACTATCTTTAGGACCGTGGCATCAGGCATGAGCGGTAATTTCGCAAAAAAATGATTCTTTGGCATTAGGACGAGATAAAGGAAGCTCTCGTGGGGACATGTCTACTAACTAGCGAGACTTTAGCTAACAAACATTTTATCAGTCAAAACTCTGATGAAATGTTCGTTAGCTCGGCCGCCGTTGCAGAGTGGTTAGCGAATCGGACTGCAGTGTCAACCTCTGGTGCTGCATGTCACGTGTTCGAGCCTCGGCATGAACACGGCGGTCTTGTGGCGAGGATATTCCGCTCCTCCCCCCTCTGTGCTAGCCTAAATTAGCCACCCTCCTAGTTAGGGGGAACCGGCAATATGTCCATACTCTATAAAATACTTTTTTATTCATGAATTCGTTACTTGAACTAGTTAGGTACACCCCTGAGTTACACAAACAGTTAGCAATATAACCTATAAATTACCTTTTCTATTCATTTGCTAAACCTGAATTTTGTCATATTGTAAAGATTTCAAAATATTTTCTTGCATAACATAATAGGGACCACACAATTATGGGCAGATATTAAAAATTGCCTCAGCAGATACGCGAAACTAAATCGTACTGTCCATGTTGAATAGAAAAATTTACAATTTTGTGCTATTCGGGAAGATAGCTAGCAAACCAAAAAATTGATTTTTCTGACACTATTTCCCTTGCTTTCTCTCCGTGCAATGTCTTGTGAGCCTGCATTCGAGCTCTCAAACACGATGTCCTACACAAAAGTTTATAAACGGCTTCAGTTCCAGTGAAAATCAGTCAATTATAGGAACTTTCCATGACTTCCCACAATCCACGGTATCTAGTTTGTTCTACATGTGAGCAGCCGGCACCCTCCAAGGGGTACAGAAGCAACTCCTAACGGCGCTTTTGAACAGGCTTCCGCCCTTGCCGACGTCCCCGGCATCCGTCACCACGCTGCTGTCGTCGTCATCGTATTCGAGCGGTGCGGCGCTTACACCTGAATCGAGAACTCTGCTGAACCAGTCAGAGGCCATGAACTGTCCCCAGGTTTCGTCCCCTTCACCGGTTGTGATGATGCGCGACTCTCGCAGCGTCAGGGTCGCAGCCACAGCAGATGAGTGTCGGTCAAAGGCAGTGAAGATGTTGTTGTTAATGTTGCTCGAGTGATCGATAGATGACGAAGACGTGTTGATGGAGGCTTTGCTCCCAGCACACGCTACCAGCTGTTCGATCTGCCGACCCTTGACACCACTGACATTTGCAGACGCCGCCGACGAATCCCCGGAAATACTCTCAGCAACGCTAGGGTCTTCGTTGTCATCGTCGCCGCCGATGTAACTGTCCTCCTCCTTGCTTGTTTTGGTGACCTCCCCTTTAAATGATCCACCGCCACCCACTCTGAACACCCCTCGCCCGGCCATGATGGATGTGATATCATAAAAACGATCCACTGTTACGGCTGACGAAGACACCATTGTTGCTGAATGTGCGCCTATTAAAGGAAGTGGGCTCTGCGCTTTGTTCTTATCACGAACCTTCCCTCCACCTTTTTGGCTAGGGGGCGTAGCATGGTCTCCTTTCAACCTTACGCTGTTGGAGACGCTGTCACCACTTGCTGTTCCATGAATCTCGTCTGTTTCTTGTTTCTCCAACGAGTTTCGTCGTTCACTCTCACTCTGGTAAGACTTCCTACTTCCTTGACTATGGTTTCCACTGCTTCTTCCCCCTCCAGTCGGTAACTTGTCGCTGCCTTCTCTACTTTTTTTGCCGCTGCCTCCCCTGCTTCTCTTGCCGCTGCCTTCCCTACTTCTCCTACCACCGCTACGGAGGCTGACCTCTTCGCTACGACTCCCATCCTCAGCGTGGCTACGCTCATCAGCACTCTCGCTCATGCGGCCACTCCCTGACCGGCTGCGACTTCTGCTCAGAGCTGTCCTACCAATGCTGCTCTCCCGACTGCTCAAGGACCGCTCCATTATCTCACGCACTTCGAAGTTGGTAAGATCATTCTCCTCTTTCAGTATGTTTTGGTCGCGTCTACTCGTTCTACTTGCAGACGTGACGGTTTTAGTCGACGTAGGACCCTCGGTGCCAATCACGTCGGCGTCAGGCCGCTTTTCGTGCGACGAAACGGCAGCGCCTAAAAGATATTCTTTGGTGTCGACACATTTAATGCGATTATCGCCGTAGTTTACAAAAGAAATCGGCTCGTCTATTGCACTTTTTAGTTTCAAGGTGAGGTCGACCCCACGCCTGTTCTTAAACGAACCTGGTAAGCCAGCCACGCCCGCCACTCCTTTCCTCTCCGTGGCATCAGGAAACGATGGCTCGGATCCTTCATTCGAACCCGCAGATGCCCTCCTCTCACCATCCATGGACTTACCTCCGGTGTTCCTGGCTTTCTTCTCCGTGGATCCTCGGGGTCTTCTGAGCACAGTGCGGTGGTTCCCTTCAGAGAAATCCATTGTGAACGACGATAAGCCAGCTAGATCAAGGTTGCCACCTCCTCCTTTCAGGAATTTACCTTCCTTTCTCCCAGCCTCCCTTGCGGGACGTCTGGGATGTGATGGAGGGGCTGCAGCAGGGACGTGTCCACCTTTATCCCCGGGGCGCTTTGCCTTGCCCTCTCTCTGTGGCGCCCCGGGGTGACCGCTTAGCTAGATGTTGCCGTAGTCAAGGCTGCTCTCGGATGAGGAGGGAGAGAAGTGATGGGGAGGCGGGAACTGCTGCTCTGTCAGACCGGGACCCCGACGGGCGGGGATTCCGTAGTAGTCGTCCGTGTCATCAGCTGAGGTGTCACCTGTGGAGAAACACTCTCAGTTGTTGCAATTCAGGAATCGATTAAAGGATTCAGAGTTACTATTGCAGCTAAGTCAATATCCTTAAAGCACCAAGAGTTAAATAAGAGATGTCGATCAGGGATGCAACATTTTAGCGCCTGATTCTGAGAGCGATCTGACTCTCGCTATCTAAAAAGCTCGTCATAGATTAGATGCTTCAAAAGAAACTTGTGATGGAGCAATTTACAAGGTCTGGCCTATCAATTATGGCAGTGACATCTAAGGTTCTCGACCTCACCGGGATTGTCCCGCCAGTCGAGGTCGAGGCTGGTGTTGTGGCGGCGAGAGGCAGCAGCCGCCGCTGTCATGGTCGGGGTGCCGTCACTGCCGCCACCTGGCGACCGCTGTTGCACCATCTGTTTAAAATCTCGTATAGACTCGTTGAGAGACCACAACTGGCAGAGCAGCGACATGTCCAGTTGACGCAATCCCACCTGAGGGCGAGAGATGCAAATTGCGACTTCGTAGTAAAGGTTGCAAAACAAGTCAAGTTTCTGCACAACTTTGTAATAGTTATATATATAAGTGATGGATGCAGATCAAAAACTGTAGCTAAATAATTCATTTCATATTAATCCAATCAATCGAACAAAGTCATAAATGATAATTGTCCCAGGCTTGCAATTACCATTTCTTTGCGCAGCGTAGCCAACTGGGAGTCTAGGCTGGATGGCCTCCTCGGTTTGGGAGGTGGGATGGGGGGCGTTGACCCTCTAGCCCCGCCCGTGACAGGGGAGGTGCCCGAACTGTTGGGACTGGCGACAAAGGGCGAGTTAGGGAGTACAGAGGTGTTGTAGTGGGGAGAGGAGGTTGTCCTGTTGGGGTGGGTGGTGGCGGGTGGAGGCGTGGTGCGATTGGCAGTGAACTGCCCAACACCCCCAGCGAGAGGGGGCGTGGTGCGGGTGGTGTGTTGCTGACCACTCATAGACACAGAGGGGCTCGCTCTAGGTAGAGCAACTCCTCCGCCGCCACCTCCTCCACTGATACTACCACCGCTCACACTGCCTCCGCTGCTGCTGCCTCGTCTGTGATGCTTTCGAACAGACGAAGAACCAACCCCGGGCTTTGCCGATGGGGAGGGCACACCTCCGCCGGCATTCTGCTGTTGTTGTTGCTGGAACAACTGGTGCTGCTGTAACCAGGATTGAGTGTGTTGCCGCTGTTGTTGCATGCTGGGATGTTGCACCTGCTGTTGCCAGGGTGGTGTTGAGGTGTTAGGTGGGCGCTGCTGCTGCTGTTGTTGTTGTAGCTGTTGCTGCCAAGTGAGGCTGGTGTTTTGGTAGTGCTGCTGCTGTACCTGTTGCTGCCAGTCAGGGACGTTGGTGGAGAGTTTGTCCTGCTCCTGCATGAAGCTGTTGGCGTAGATGCTGTGGTCTCGCTCGTAGTACTGATGCTCGTACAACTGGTCCTGCGGTTGCCGTGAATGATGCTGTTGCTGCTGCTGGTGATACAAATGATTCTGTTGCTGTTGTTGGGCCAGATGATACCTCGACGTGTGCTGGTTCTGTTGCTGAAGCTGCAGCTGATGGATCTGGTGCTGAAGGATCCTCGGTGATGCCGCGTGAGACCTAGGACTGCTCCTTGGGGAACTCAACGAACTCCCTCCTCGCTCCCCCGCCCCGTTGGTAAAGTAAGGCTGGAAGGCGCTCAGACTTACTGGCACTACGCCGCTGTTGCCGTTGGTCCCCAGTAGCGCCTCTGGCCGGAGATCTTGTCGCGATTCAGTTCTAGAGTCCGCCCGCGCTGGGGGACTGCAGCGATCGCTGAGGGTAGGGGACGCAGCCCCACGCTTGCTCGTGAAGTTCAACAAGCCGCTGAGACTCTTAGGCAGGGGCGGGAGCCCTTGAATAGAAGCCATGGTTTATGTAGTCAGGACGGTTGAAGAGGGGAGGACAGAGGGCGGTTGAGGGGGGCAGCGCGAGCAACACATGCACCGAGGTTCGGGCAGCCTTGGACGGCATGTAAAGTTTGCACACCTTACTGTGAGGTTCCGTTAGATGTAGAGTAAATGCTTTACACCGGCTAGCCTCAGCACACATTCGTTTCCGTCATATTCATCTTTAGATTTCGAGAGTTTTCTGTAGTTATTTGAACTCCAACCTTCATCTGGAATACGTTCTTGACTGTTGTACACGTTTTATAGAGCGAAATCTACACACATCAAACGAGAGATCATAAAGGCTGACGAAGCCGTAGGTCTTCATAGAAGCAACTGAAAAAAGAATTCGATGTTTGCGGTCATGAAGTTCATCCTCTTAGTTTTCTTCTCAAGACTTGTGCACGAACATGGACCACTTCAACAGATTAATTCTGGAGACTTGAGTAGCAGCTGCGACCGATAGGACAGATGGATCAGAGTGTGACGTTACAGATGGGAAAGAAAGTAACGGCATTGCAGTCTCTTGAGATCCGATGTCAAGATCTTGTAAGGGAACGGTTCGAAAACCGTCAAGCGTTGCTTAGCAAAACCAGCAAGCATGTGATGTTGGTTGTCATGCTTCTGGTTATTGGAGAATAGGTAATTTACTAAATGGATTAAGTAGAAAAGATACAACACTGGAATGCATTCAATTTTACATGAAAGAGACAGGATCGACTTGTATATGCAGTATCATTATAGACGAAGAACTGTAACTTCCAGTCATGATGCATACTAATCCATTTCTAATTATTTTAACTGCCAAACTAACACTAAACATCACGCCTCAAACGTTAGTTTCTGAAAATAGAAGACATTTGAGTGAGATAGCCGAAACAAATGCGCTAATTGTCGTGGGCAGTAGACACACACCATGCTCATCTTTGTGGGTAGTAAACAAACACTTTGTAATTTGGGGGTGATATAGACACGGTACCCGCCACACGCTCATTTGAGTGTGTAGTAACTGAGTCAATGTGCAAACCATGGAAAGAGCTCTAATAATGGTAGGAGATGAAGCCCCGGCAACACGTACCGTGTGTAGATGAGGATGGGCGGAGACCTTCAAGGAAAAGGCAAGTTTTAAAATAGTGGTTCATATAGCTACACAAAGTGAAAGGAGGCATGGTATTATGACAGGATTGCGATTTCTTTGTTCGATAGACTAAAAATAATGAGGTAAAACGAGAGAGAATAAAGAAGCAACGGCTACTCATCTTGCAAAAATGTACGACGACGTAGATCTGCCATTAGCTGATTGATGGTAACCTGATCGCAAGAAGGCGATGCTACTAGTTTGACACGAGTTGCAGCAGGCAGCACCGTCGCTGTAACAGGGCAGCACCGTCGCTGTAACAGGGCAGCACCGTCGCTGTAACAGGGCAGCACCGTCGCTATAACAGGGCATCACCGTCACTATAACAGGGCAGCACCGTCGTTGTAACAGGGCGGCACCGTCGCTATAACAGGGCAGCACCGTCGCTATAACAGGGTAGCACCGTCACTGTAACAGGGCAGC
>SDVV010011808.1:0-15710 GCA_016164225.1 Gammarus roeselii | reverse complement strand
ATAAACTGGTAAAGATTGGTAGAAACTATAGAGTCAAGTAGATAGATTATATATGAATTTAGCTTAAATCAATGAAGGAATACATGACATATGTATGAAAACAGGGAAAAATATAATCTTTGGTGAGTTTAGGTTAAGATAGGTTCTGTTAGGTTAGGATGGGTTAGGCTTACGGTCCTTCTATATTACAAACCTATCGTGAAAAATGTTACAGTGAATCTGGTGAATGCTGAATAAGTTAGATATTCTGAATTGGAACGCAATCTCAATACAAAGCCTGAATTAATCAATAACTTCTAAGTGTATAAACTGCAAACGGATCGCAAGCATTTATAGAAGAAAGACATGCGGTAATAAGCACCCAGTAAGGACATGCGAGCGGATAACACCATTGAAATGTACATTACATTATTGAAGAATTTTAACACTAATACTACACAAATCCGGTAGATTAGTCCTCCAAGACGTAATGGAACCGGACCCAAATCCAATGTCGAGAGGTAAAACTTACCAATATTTTGGATCATTACATCCAATTAAGCGTATTTTATACCCAACATTCCATGAAATTAGTCGAATTATATCAAATTTAGTTATATTCATATGATAACCGTTCAAAAACATATAACAGCAATAAAATAGTAAGTAAGTTTCTCTACTATGGTAAGCAACATTGATTAATTACGATATACGTGTAGCCTACCAAGCCCAGATGATAAATCCTACACCAATATGGAAGGTGTATGGTCAATCAATACAGGATGCCGATATGCATTACCAATCTTGTGATTAATGGATACATAAATAATCCTGTACTTTCACGCCTACGGTGATCTGGTTCATGAATAAGATCGTATACTAACATAACAGTCATACCAAAAATATCTGACACTAAACACTGAGTTCATGCAAAACAAACAATAATATAACGGTATCCGTTCAAATCTATAAGAAATTCCTAAACCTACTAGGATACTATGTCTACAGTAGGAGAAATCAAAGCCCACTGTGTCATAACAACGAATTCTACAATGCTCTACTAGGTCACATCTCAGCAATCTACCACAGATATATAACAAATTCAGAGGTAACAGCCAGTCATGGAACAATACCTCTGACATACCATGCATTTGTTTAGCCCATCGTCACTGGATAACGTCGAGAAAAGTCACATCCTGGACATAACTAAGAATCTATGCATAGGTACAGTTGTCATGAATGGGCCTGACATGAGTCACAAAGAGTGTGATAATAAATTCTGCGAATCTGTTCACTGACGATCTAAGTAAATCACTACAGCGATCAGCAAATTGACGCATAACCTCTCTAACAAACCCATGGAACATACGATCGAGATCCACAAGAACTTACAAAATCACGTCTAACATGGATGAACTCCAAAAAACTACTATAGAGTGTAAACCTCCTCTACACCAGGACCAATCCATCCTGCAAATCATCTTCTAATACGTTAAACCACACACTTGCTAGGGATCAATGACGAAATTCCACATAGATGCAGTACGGATTTACACCTCTTAAACATACATTCCTATGATTATCGTGGAAAAATCATACAACAATAATAATATAACTACGTAATTCTCTACTCTACTCTAATTAACATTAAAAATTGCAGTACACTAGGGTATCCATCATATTAAATCGGTCTAATTATAGAAATAGACGTAAACGCAACGAGCTCTTACCTAGGGGACTCTAACTCCTCCTAAACATTGGAGTATGGTGCTACACTAAATATACAATAAACAAACAACAAGACCAAATTTGTAACAAATCGAATCTTCTATATCTATAATATCCACGTCAAACAATGTCCCAGGATGTAAAAAGATACGCAAAACAATAAAAATATACAACATGTAATCAAATTATACTTGAAATAGTGTTCTACATTGCAGATACAAACGTAACATATCCTAATATTCCTATAATTTTATAAAATACCCAATACCTTGCATCGAAGATTGGAACTATACAGAGAACATATAAAACAGAATGAAAATATACTAAAACGGTCATGTTATAATAAAATAAGAAGAATGATGCAATAACCGACCAAGTATGCCTGAAATAGTATGCTACTTTGACGATTCAAACCTAAAATATCCTGAAAATTCCTATAACTGTATGCGATAAATATTCAAAATTCAAAAAAAAAAATACAAATTCAGTATATATCAACCGATCATTGCTAAGTATACATAACACAATATAATGACTTACAATAAATCCATATTGTTCAGGTACTCACGCTATTGGAACACCGCGTCAATGGAACACCGATATATCTGGTTCAAAACTGGATAATGCGTTATGGAGTAGACAAACTCTCGTAACGAAGCTACTGTATCCTAGGAAATATATATACATCAACCCGAACACTGCTAAACTAATAAACCATACTATTCCTTTAGATATTATATGCATATGAAATAAATAGATGGAAAACACAGAATGTTGGCTAAAATCGATATCAGGCTGGTACCAAACAGGGCCGATCGCACACTAAGGGTGCAAATCGAGTTATGAAATAAACCTACCACATCATTCCTATAAACAGTATATACAATACACATATATTGATATACGAACAAAACACGCAAAATATCCCAATCCAACTGCTAAGAACCTCCCAATGAACTTCGGAATGAGTCAATTATACTCATGGGTGATGATACTGATGTAAACATGGATTTACCATGGAACTGCAATCTCACCTACTTTTCCAAAGCGAGAGAATTATAACGAAATGCTTCCAATGATAAAGATAATCCTATTCACACTGAGCAAATAATTTGCATTTCGAAAACCGTCCATAACAGGATCTTTCTCTTTTTGAATGAATCATCTTTTCTGCGTCCGACAGCTCACCAACAGAGGGAATGAAAGAAGGAGTTACTGCATGGGTAACTAAAACAGAGCCCAAAGGTACTGATAATACAATCGCAGAAAATAACATCAATCTTATTGTATCTATGCCACGTGTAAATTGATCGACAGCGAACAACATGGAAATGATACCAAGGTTGAAAAATTCATCATGAACGTGTCCGGAAATCAACATTCGTGCAAGAAGAATATGTGTGGGGTTTTAACCTTTAATACAGCATGTATATTACTATGTAACTGTATGTTATCTTTATTCCTAAACATTCAGAGGACTAGCATTGAAAATGCATGTATGTAACATGACATGCAATGGAATTGCAATACAGTATGCCTAGCATTGCAATGCGAATGCCAAAGGTAACCTATATGTAAACTTCTTTTTGTATCACCCATTAACGTTTATAACCTATTGACATATATAACCTATTAACACACTATATGAATAATCTAAAGCTGTCCGTCTGTCCACTCATCCCGCCCACCTCCGTTCCAGCCCCTTCGCGCCGCCCACCTTCGTGCTGTTGACTCCGATCAACCCCTGCCTACCGCTAATTATGCCCTATCTTATTCCTTCACATCTGCGTTTAGGTGCTATAGTATCTACTTTTCTACAAATGTTTCGCGAATTTGTGTCGCTGAAAACGGGAATAGAATTTAATATAGGTCGGCAGTACTTAACAGATACTGGAATATTGCCGAAAATTATTCAATATAAAGTCTAATTGAAGACAAAACGTATTTGTCGCCAGAAAGGTATATGGTATTATAACCTTAGGAAGCGTAATTCAATGTTGTTTCATGTACAATATCGTATTAAAAGTGGAATCGTCGTCATAGGTGTCGAGAGACTCAGAATATTATTTACTGTCTCAGATATTACGATTACCGTCCAATATAGTGATCAAGGCGCAGTGTTCAACTCAGTAGTGCATTCTTAATTGGACAACAAGTTACCCCTTCTTTACTAAAGATAGTTCGATCTAAATTTCAGATAAAAATGATAGCCTTATTAATCAGTTATAAATAATTTAGTGACAAGGAGGTACTTTCTAGCCCCATTTTTCGTCACTGACAGCGACAACTCCATCTTCGATGCTCGAACAATGTGTAACACATTTCAAAATCGATCATTCGCTCAATAATTTCATCGGCATGTATACTGTTGAAGCAATTACAATTAATCAGAATAATCCTACAATTATATTCTTATGCAACGAGCTATACACATTTGAACATTGAAACAATTCGATTTGCAGAAATCTATTGGCAAGCTTATAGAATATTACATACGAGTTGCTCAATACAAAACCCTGTTAGGTTCATTTTATTCTGGAAACAGTGTTGGGTTAGTGAATAACCATACGGTTCAGTGCAGAACCAGCAAAAAAGCGTAATTTTGTCTTCTATGTGGAGAGTCATCCTTCTCTAATTGACCCGGTTAGTGGCTACACCTGGAGTAAAATTATTCTACAGCTAAAGCCAGATCAGCCGTTTTCACATTGGCAGAAACAAGTTGTTCCATCAATCGAACTAAGGTACAATTTTTCAACAGAGAACATGCATAGCGTGCCACAGTCAGAGCAGCCACTTTCATATCCGCTAACTCTCATATCAGCCACAATTTGTTCCACCAAGCGAACTGAAGTGCCATTTTACTGGTTACCATTTTATTGTAACCTTTCCTACCCAACCTAACCTAACTTAGGGGTGAGTGATTCTTACCCGCGGGCGGAGGTCCGTTTTTCTATCCCGCGGGGCAAACGTACCTATTATTCTAGGGAACGTACTGCAGAAAGACTTTTAGCGGATATGAGTGTCCGGTGAGCTGAAGGGAAGTGGCGCTTGTGCTCGTGTGCTACAATATTTTTTTAGCCCGAAAGTTGGGCTCCAGTAGATAATATAGGAGCGTTTTTTTTTAAATTGCACCCCTGTTTTTCAGACACAAGAGCGTTTTTAAAATCGCACCTCTTTTTTTCAGCCCTATTTCACGATTGTCTGGGGGAGTGACTCAGGTGTGAGCGGGGAGCGGTGGTGAGCGGCGAAGATTTGTAATTGAAATTTGGCAGAGTAATGGGTACATATAGGTAAGTATTATTATTATTGTATATGTATCGAATTATTTCAAGTTCCTCAACGCTGTTTGAGTATTTTCGAAGGCTTTGGCATATCCTATCTGCAAGAAATGTTGGCGTGTAGGGACTACATATTAGCCTGACTCTACGTATAGGATATACGTATTTTTAAACAGTAGCTATTGGGTATTGTATTAATTGCTGACGTATGCACCGCTGTGATAACATTTTTCAACGTCAGGCATGATGCGTTTATTGCAAGTCTTTGTCTCGACCAATAAGTTATTTAGGGTATTGTATTATTTAGTAACGCAGGCAGCGTTGTGATAGCATTTTTTTCAATGGGCTGATACGTTTATTGTCATTCATTGCTCAATCATTGTGGGTTTTAGGGGTGATAACATGTTCTTTATATTGTATTTTATTAGGAAATGGCATAGCTACTTGAATGCAGTATTAATTTCATGCAGGCTCTTCGTATATTATAATGATTTTTTTTCTTCGTTATTCACTGTTGGAGAGCCGCATTACCATTAGCATTATACAATAGCTCGCTGGCAGTACAGGAAGTACCAGTGGCCATACAGTATCATTGATGTGTCAGTAGCACTGTCGCACGGCATCGTTAGCCCGGCGGTAGTAGGCCTTCATCCATCGCTGTCACTGACTCAGATGAAATCTCGATGACGCAAGCTTGTGCGGCTGGATCACAGCATTTCATGGTAATGATAAATCTCTACGAGCTGTACTTCTCCTTCATTTATTATTGGAATAAATTCAAACAAATTTTGGACTATGTTATCATTTTTTTCTACGCAATACATTGTTGGAGATCAGCTTTATTCCGCAGTCATCGCTGTTATAGCATTTTCAATGCAGGTCATGATGTATTTATTGCAATTAATTGGAGGCCATGTTGCATTTTTGCAATTCATTGCTTGCTCTTCGAATAGAATGAAGACATTGCAAAGAAACATTGATAGGATATCCTTTATTGATGTTATAAATTTATAATACCTTTTTTCCACATAATTACATGGGCTTAAATTTATACGAGGACATAGCTATGAATCCAACGGTGGACGACGGTAACTAAACGAGACATAGGTAAGGACTGTAACTGCCCTCTGGTCTCATCTTAATCGCCGATATCATACGGACTCGGTGGCATCTTTTTATCGATAATAAGCATTTTCTCTCTGTTGGGGGTGTCGGCACGTCAAGCAACGATAGATCGCCTATTTTATGTAGTCTTTTGGCTTGGTATTATGTTGTATTATGATCATTTATATTTTACGTGTTTTTTTTATTATTAAGAGTATTTAAAAAAGTTTCTTTCCTACGGATTGCTGTGTTGGGTATACGTGACCACTTACTGTTTATTCACTATTGCAAGTTTGAATTGTAATGACTCCTGCTGGGTATCACTACGTAGCCCAAATCGGACAAATTAACGGGTAAAAATGTATTTGAGTCAGTTTATTAGTGTGCTTTCACCAGGGATATTGGGCTCTACATAGCGCAATTAAGTAATAGTATACAGATACGATAAATAGAGATGGGTGGCTTGGTACGTATATCGTTTAGTTGTGTTTTGTTGTCGCATTTTGTTTTATTTTTTAGGTCTTGATTACTTTGGGAATGCAAGTGATATTGTATAACATTATTGAATTACATGCTGTATATTATACACCTCGTTCGGCTGTTAGCTAACGATTTAGCTAATGGTTTGGATTTGATATTATATGCTGCATTTGTCGTATGGTGAATAAAATATACATTTAGTGTGTTGTTACGTATACATAGGAATAAAACTACCCGATTATGATTGTTGTATTGTGATGTTTTGCCTATATCCCAAAAATGTTTGATAAGTTTGGCGATAGAAGGAACTATTGATTGGGTAGTTAGCATTGAGAGGGGTCTGATATGTATCAATTTACAATAGATTTATAATTTACCAACAAAATTCTATCGGATTTGTATATACTATAATGTATTACTGTAGAACAACTGCTCATAATTTATTGTAGGTTACTGTTATGTATATATCAGTCGCATTTATAACTGCTTATCAATCTTATTCATTGGTAGGGATATGTATGAATGCGCAATAGGTTAGTTCATAAATTTTTATTATAGTATTGGTGTATTGACTCTTCCGTTAGCTACCCCGTTTTTTGTCAGTGTACCTGATAGCTGCCCGTTTATAGTCGGTGAGCCTGTTAGCTACCCCGTTTCTTGTCAGTATGTCCGTCTATATGTTCCACGTAATCATTATTCTCCATGTAGATTCCATTTTGCAAGACAATACATGTTTTGATCTTGTATTATAGAATGACATACTGTATTTTGGGTAACATCGGAATTAGATATGGTTACCCGTATTAGATTTTAAAGGGATAACGCTAAATATTTTTACTATAGACACAACAATTTAGTATAACCTAGGAATTTTATAGACTTGAACGTTTCCGTAGTATTATCACTTTATTACGGATCAATTCTCAGAATTTGTTTTACTGCAAGATGATATTAGTATGGTTTATATTTTAGTATACGATCTTAGTCCTGTTTCAGATTACCTTTGGAGATGACGTATAAAATTATTCCACTTCTATGTTACGAGGTCGGTAATGTATATTGGTATCAAGTATTTTTTGATCATATGCGAAGGATATTGGTGTAGGTTTTATCATCTGGGGAGTGGTAGGAAACACCATATATCCTACTTAATCAACGTCGGTTAGGGAAGAGTTGAGAGTCTTATTTAGCTATTTTATAGCTGAGGTTGTTGTATGATTTTGAACGATTATCAAAGGAATATAAATTTGTTGGGTATAAATTTTCTTTATTATATGTAATGTTGGGTATAATTCGCTTAATTGGATGTTGTGTTGCAAAATATTGGAACATTTTACCTCCTGATATTAAATCTGAGGTATTGTTTCAGGTTATTTTGGATCACTGATCTACCGGATTTGTGTAAATTGTTAGTGTTAAAATTGTCCATCAGTTGATTATAGATCTCAACTTTGTTTTTCGGTGGCGTGCCTCTACTAGATGTTCACTCCCACATGTTCAACTTTCATAAATGTGTGGTAACCGTTTACAGTTTGTACATTTAGAAATGTGTGAATGAGTTGGATATTGTTGGTTGGATTTTGTTATGATATTTCGTACCAATTCAGAATATCTGAGTTATTCGAGCATTCACTGCATTCACTCTAACATTTAACCTCAGGTTCGTGATGTCGGGACCGTAAACCTAACCTAGCCAAACCTATCCAAACCAAGAATTATATATTTGTTATAGTTTCCATTATTTTGTTAGGTATTTGAACAGTTAATTAAGCTTCATTCATTTCAAATCTCTCCACTTGACTCATTAGTTTTAACCAATCGTTTGCAGTATATATATATATACTCGATGTAGCTTAGAGCAGAATATTGAAGATTTAAATTATTGCTACACTTAGATGTCGACATAAGATACTGGCCTTGTTTTAGCGCATTCACACTACAAAATAGTTATCATCTGTAACAATTTGCAATAGATTTATGATCTGAGAGGCCCCCGCCAACATAATCATATGAAGCATTTTCTTTGGTCTGCAATTTTTCATTCGTGTGTGTGTGTGTTTGGTGTGTGTGTAAGTACTTATGTAGGGTATATTTTCGTCATTGATTTATGCTTTATTCATATCAAATTTATCCACTTCGCTCAACATTATGATCTATCATTACCAGTTTGATTGCATTCTTCCAATTTTGCTTGATCAAAATTTTCCTCCATTTTCATATGTAAAGTGCGTAGTTGGTTTGAATGTTATAGATTCTCCATATTAATTATTTTTCGTGAGATAATTGTATGAGCGTTGTATCATACCTCCCATATTTTCCTTTTAAAGTCGGTATTTGTCATAAGTAGACTGTGTTATTCAAAAAATTTGAACGGGGCTCGGTGGTGATATTAGATGTTACTCTTGTTATTACTTCCACTTACACCTAGATTTTTTTATTTTGCTAGCTCTCTTCCTATATCGTTTTGCAAATATTTACCATTTCCAACCTTTATTATTGTTTTAATGTTGTAAGTAATCCATATTCGTCAACAGTTTCAAACAGAGGAACACTCACACTAGGTTTACCTAATTTACTTCAAAATCTCCTACCACTGCATCCTTTGATGATTTGCACCTATGATTTCCATTTTCTTTCGTATAATTTTCATATTCTAGACGATGACTGCGTTTAAGATGACGCAACAAATTACTTGTGGATTCATAATTATTCAATATTATCAATTTTTTGCAGAGATTACAGACCCCCGTTACCCCATCACTTTCGAATAAACGATGACTTAAGCTATACCCCATCCTTCCACAACAGAACCGCAACGTCGACGGAGTCGAATCTGATCCGACTCTGATTTCTATCCTGCATATCTGTATCACATCAAGAATATTTACCCTAGATAGTTATTTAACGACGTTTATTTTGTGCCGATCACCAGTTTGAGCTTCGTTTCATTTCCTGAAACACATTCATCTACCGATTTCGACAATTCTTAATTACCTCCAACTGACTGACATGATGTATTTTTATTGCAAGTCATGGCTTTACATATGAGTTTTAGGATGATAGAAACATTTGATTGAGGATTTACATGGCTCATTAGTGCTTTTTTATTATTATATACAGATCTTAATAGCAGCATCAATGATATCTACCTCGTTTTTTAATTTTAAACAGCATGGTTCGTGCATCCAGTCATACCCATCATCATTATATATCAGTTTCCTCTCAAAGTCTTTCATATACTCCATGATATCTTTGATGCGAATACCGAAGGCTATTCAATTCCCGTGAGTCCACAAATGCATTGGTTCTTCTTCTTGAAATTAAATTATTAGATACTTCTCTAACTCAAAGTGATTCTGATCTTCATCCCAAAGAAATTGTAGCATACGATCCAAATTTTCTTTGGTTCCTATACGAAATATATTTTCCACTACCACAGCTTTATTACACTAGTGAAGATTTTCTACTTGAATCATAAAAATTTCAAGATTTACATCCTTTAAACTTTGTTTAAAGGATGTAAATCCTTCTTGTCACATACGACTTTAATATATCGACATTAGTTATCCAAATCCTACTAATTTTTTCTTCAGTCATTCTTATGTAACCCATTTCGAGAAAAATGTTATATACGACACCGGTCAATAGTTGTTCGAACCAAGCTATCTCATCTTCGGAGATCTTTTCATCCAACACATGTTAACAAATTTTTACGACGTGAACATTCATTTTGTTTATTTAAAGACGAGACGTACGTCTCGGTATAATGCAATTACATGCTGACTTTTTTTCGCTAACATTAGGCTTAACGTTGCTCACCTATGACATCACATGTTAATGTATACGTGAATGTACGTGCAAATGTGTAAAAAAAAGTAGAGTTACATTCTTTTTGAGGAAAACAGAGGCAAACCGGTAAATTGAAGTGGTATTTCTGCTCCTCAAAATATTATTTATTTAGAAATTAAAATTTTAATTTTAAAATTTCAATTTGGGTTTTACTCATTTACACCTACATACACATATACATACACAGATGATGTCATAGGTGAGCAGCGTTAGGCCAAATGTTTGCGAAAAAACATGTAATCGCATTATAATAGCTAGCTGCATACTAAGATTGGAAACTGTTACGTTTAGGTGACGTGGAGACGTACGTGTCGACTTAGAATAAACAAAATTAATGTTCACGTCTCAAAAATTTGCTTTCATGCGATGGACGAGAAAATCTCCGAAGATGATAAGGCTTGGTTCGAACAACTATTGACTGGTGTTGAATACACCAGATTTCCCGAAGTGGAAAACATAAAAATCTAAAGAGTGGGGGATAATATCCATAAATGAATGAACAAAGAAGGAAGTAGGATTATATAACTAATGTCGTTACATTACAGCCGTATGTGACAGAGTTTAAAGAAAATAAGGATGCAAATCTTTAAATTGATATGATCCAAGTAGAAAATTTTCACGAGTGTAGGAGCAAAAGAAAATTTGGATCGTATGCAACAATTTCTTTCGGATGAAGATGAGAATGAATTTGAATTGGAGAAGTATCAAATAATTAAAGTTCAAGAAGAAGAAGCAATACCTTCGTGGACTCACGGGAATGGAATAGCCTTCGGTATTTGCATGGAAGGTATGATACAGTATATAAAAAATTTTGAGAGGAAACTGAAATATAGTGATGATGAGTATAGCTGGATGCACGAACCATGCTGTTTCAGATTAAAAAAAACAGGTAGATAGCGTTGATGTTGCTATCTAGATCTTCAAATACTAGTAATATAACCGTAATAAACCATGAAAGTCCTCAATCGAATGTTTCGATTATCCTAAACACAAAGGTCAAGCAATGAATTGCAATAAAAATATATCATGTCAGTCAGTCGGAGGTAATAAAGAATTGTCGAAGTCGGTAGAAGAATATGTTTCAATGGATAAATTTAAGCTCGAACTGGTGATCGTCTCAAATCACACGTCGTCAAATAACTATCTATGGTAAATATTCTAGATGTGAAACAGATAGGTAGGATATAAATCAGAGCCGGATCAGATACTGTTGTGGAAGGATGGGGTATAGCTTCAGTCATCGTTTATTGGAAAAAGATGGGGTAACGGGAGTCTGTAACCTTAGCATAGAAGAAATAAAGTTGAATAAAACTAAATTCACAAGTGATTTGTGACGTCATCTCAAGCGCAGTCATTGTCTATAATATGAAAATGATATGAAATAAAATGCAAATCATAGGTGCAAGTCATCAAAGGATGCAGTGGTAGGAGATATTGAAATAAATTAGGTAAGCCTAGTGTGAGTGTTCGTTTGTGTGAAATGACACGAATATGAATTGCTCGTAACATTAAAACAATCATCAACGTTAAAAATTGTCAATATTTGCTAAACGGTATAGGAAGAGAGTTCGATTTCAAATGAAAAATCTAGGTGTATGTGATATATAGAGACTGGTGAAGAGCTTCGTATGTATAACGCATAAAAACCATTAATAAATATCGTACATTTGCATGAAAACTTTGCGTATAAATTGGTTAGGTTAGTTGGGTACGAATAACATACGTGGAAGTGATGTAAATTTATGCTTAAATTCAAGGGTCAAATGAAAACACCAATATCAATGAAACAAACGATATATTCATATATGAAGATGGACGAAATTTGCTCAATCAAAAATTTGGAGGAGTGTATTCAAACTGAAAATTAAAGATCAAAATGTAGAGCGAAGTGGAGAGGTTGAATATGAATATTTCATAAGCTAATGAAAACATATCATACGTAAGCCCGAAAGCTCGATCGATAAGACATAGTTCTTGGTTAGGATGACCAGTGGAAGCTATAACAAGAGTAACATCTTATATCACCACCGAGCCCCAAACCAAGAAATTGAAATAATACAGTCTACTAATGTCAAATGCCAAAGGAAAACATGGGAGGTATCGAACAACACTCATACAAATATCGCATGAAAAATAATAAATATGAATTAACTAGAACATAAAAAAATACGCAATTTACTGATGAAAATTTAGGAAAATTTTGCTCAATCAAAATTGGAAGAGTGCATTAAAACTGGTAATGATAGATCAAAATGTAGAGCCAAATGGATAGATTTCATTTGAACAAAGCATAAATCGATTCTTGAATATACCTTACATAAGTACTTGCACATACACACCACACACACACACACACACACACTCACACACTCACACACACACACACAAACGCACACACACATACAACACGACTAAAAAATTACAGACCTATAGCAAATACTAAATATGATGTTGTTGGCGGGGGGCCTTTTAGATCATAAACGTAAAACAAATTGTTACAGATAATAACTATTTTGTAGTGTGACAGGTGAAAAAACAAGGCCAGAATCCTATGTCGACATTTAAGTGAAGCAATAATTTTAAATCTTCAATATTCTGCTCTAAGCTACATCGATACAGATACAGACACTAGGCCGAAGTCCCCTAGCAAGGGGGTAGCCGACGGCAAGGCGCACCCCACACTCTCATACACTCACACTCGCACACCTTAGCCCTTTTACTCAAAAGGGTCCGGTTGGGAACATCGCAACACACCCTTTGTGTCATGAGTGCGGTTCGAGGTCAGCGTCGGCAGCTGGGCCAGACAGTGTGACTGGCTTACCCCTGCCGCGTCATGATGACCGGACACCCCCCCCTCCCCGCCCACTACCATCCCGTCTCTCAACGATGTGCCTAGGGCGGGAACGCATATCAAGGCAGCGTCAAAATTCATCCGTTCACAATCGTTCTCCACTCACGCCTATCCAGTGCACGCTCTCTCGCTACCTCCACACAAAGGTCTTTCCTTTCTAACGCCTGCTTCACACCATCCATCCACCCAAACTTCGGTCTCCCTCTAGGCCTACGTCCACTCGCCTCTGCCTTCGACACCTCTTTCACCAATCTCCCCTCATCCATCCTCACCACGCGCCCTAACCATCTCAGAACACGCGAATCAACTCTGTCGTCTAACTTCTTCACCATCCCCGTTCTGATTCGAACCATGTCGTTAGTGAACCTGTCTCTCAGCGACACTCGAGCAATGCTCCTCAAACATTTCATCTCGAAAACATTCAACCTTCTTCTCTCCTCTGCTCGCACCGTTATACGTACCAAGCCACCCATCTCTATTTATCGTATCTATATATCATTACTGAATTGCGCTCTGAAGATCCCGATTTCCCTTGTGAAAGCGCACTAATTAACTGACTCATACATTTTTACCCGTTAATTTGTCCGAATTGGGCTATGTACTGATGCCCAGCGGATAGTCATTACAACTCATACCTGCAATAGGGAATAAACAGTAAGTGGTCACGTATGCCCAACACAGCAATTCGTAGGAAATAAACTTATATGAACACCATTACCAATAAAAACATTTGAAATATCAATGATCCAAATACAACATAATTCGTAACCAAACGACTACATAGAATATGCGATCTGTCGTTGTTTTACCAACCGACACCCCCAACCGAAGAATAATGTTTATCATCGATAAAAAGAGTCCGCCGAGTCCCTATTATATCGGCAATTAAGATAAGACCAGAGGGCAGTTAGAGTCTTTACTTACGTCTCGTACAGTTACCGGCGTCAACCATTGGATTAATAGTTATGCTCTGGTATAAATGTTAGACCAATGTAATTCTATAATAAAGATGTATTATAAATTTAAAATATCAATAACAATTTCCTATTTTATTCGGAGGGCAAGCAATGAATTGCAATAATGTAACCTGGCCTGCAATGAATAGCAATAAATGCTTCATGACCTGCATTGAAAATGCTATAACAGCAATGACTGTGGAACAAAGCGGATCTCCAACAGTGTATTACGTAGAAAAAATTATAACATTGTCGAAAAATTGTTTGAATTAAATCCAATAATAAATGAAGAAGAAATATAGCTCGTAGAGATGTATCATTACCATGACATGCTGTGATCCAGCCGCACGCATTTGCGCTATCGAGATATCATCTGAATCAGTGACAGTGATTGATGAAGGCCTACTACCGCCGGCCAAGCGATGCAGTGCCACAGTGCAACTAGCACATCAATGATACTCTATGGCCACTGGTGCTGCCTATACTGCCAGCGAACAAATGTATAATGCTAATGATAAAGCGGCTCTCCAACAGTGAATTATTTGCATTAAAAAAATGCATTATAATATACAACCACCTGCATGAAATTAATACTGCATGCAAATTGAAATGTCATTTCCCAATCAAATATATTATTACTAAATATGTTATCACCCCTAAATCTCACATTGATTGTGCAATGAATAGCAATAAAAGTAACAGTCCATTGAAAAAAATGATATCACAACGCTGCCTGCGTTATTAAATAATACAATACCCTAAATAACTTATTGGTTGAGCAAAGACATGCAATAAACGCATCATGCCTGACATTGAGAAATGCTATCACAGCGGTGTCTACGTCAGTAATTAATACAAAACCCTATACTGTTTAAAAATAATTATATCCTTTACGTAGAGTCAGGCCAATATGTAGTCCTTACAGCCATTGAAAATACTCTAACAGCGTTGACGAACATGAAATAATTCGATACATAAACAATAATAATAAAACTTGCCTATATGTACCCATTACTCTGCCAAATTTCAATTACAAATCACCACCGCTCACACCTGAGTCACTCTCCTGGGTGTGCGAAACATAGTAGGTATTTCTGAAAAACATGAGTGCGATTTGAAAATGCTCCTACTGGCTCCCACCCGAGTGATGCATCCTGAAGATTGAGGACAGGCATTATTCTTCCTTCGTGTATCTCGGAAATATCAGTAATTTTATTTCCAGCATATTTTTTCGTAATTATAGCCCACGGAGATGATTAGGAATATAAAATAGTTGCATACATCATTAAGATTCAGACTATCATTAGCTGCATTGCCATGGTTATACTTTGGTCATTGTTTTGAGGCAATGTTTCCAATTTATTCTGAATGGTGTTTATATGAACCCAGTCTCATCTATCTATGAAGTTATTTGTCTGTTCTGATTTATATTTTACCTAACCAAATGTATTCTTCGCCTATTTCAAAAAATAGCAGCACATTGTG
>SDVV010011807.1:0-15710 GCA_016164225.1 Gammarus roeselii | reverse complement strand
GGGTTATTATATTGGTTTATAATTAACAGCGTTGTATACTGGTGAACAAAAATCTTCTTGATATGGTGGAGCAGGATATTTGCATCTGTTTAAATGCGCATTTTCGGAATTACATATGCATTTTCAATTCCATACTAAAGTCCTGAAATCTTGTGACACTTCCACCGTTGACCGAGGAGTTCTTTCATCTTCCAAATATAACATTAGGACCTCGAAGGTGTCGTGGGCGAAATTTTTATCTGAAGAACTCCGACGGCGCTAATTCGACCTTGTTTAACTTCTCCCATAACTGAGAGAAACGAGCGACGAGGAGAGAAGATTTCCTCTGGTTTGCTTCACTAGTTCATGTTAAGGGTGTATGAGGAGTAATTGGAGAGGAAGTTATCAGGAAGTTTGATGTGGCCACTGAGCAGGACTCCACGAACATGTCAATGGTAGTAATGGAAGATGGCATTGATAGTAGGTAGGAGTAATACGAGTCGGGAGTAATGTTTGGTGGCAGCAATGCTGGGTGATAGTGACGTTAGGTGGGAGTAATGTTTGGTGGGAGCAATGCTGAGTGATAGTGATGTTAGATGGGAGTAATGTTTGTTGAGAGCAATGCTGGGTGGTAATGATGTTAGGTGGAAGAATTGTTAGGTGGGAGTATTGTTAGGTAGAAGTGCCAGAGGGAGACATTGATGTTAGGGGATAAAAATATTAGGAGAGAGTAATATTTGGTAAGAGTAGTGTTAGGTGGGAGTAATGATAGATAAAATAAATTAAAGGTGAAACAAATTTGAGTGGGAGTAATGATCTGTGAAAGTATTGTAGGATTAGAGTAAGTTTAGGGTAAGTACGGTTAAGTGGAAGTAATGCTAATCATAGGTAATGATAGTCGGGAGTAATGTTGGAAGAGAACAATGGTGGAAGGGTTGGAGTAATGTGACGTGGGAGTATTATTAAAACGGAGAAATGTTAGGTTGGTGTGTTGTTAAGTGGGAGTAATGTTAGATGGGAGTGATATTAGATGAGAGGAATGTTAGGCGCGAGTAAAGATTGGTTTGATTAATGTTTAGTCGGATTAATCTTTGGTGAGAGTAATGTTTGAGGGGATTAATATTAGCTGGGAGTAATGTTTGAGGGGATTAATATTAGCTGGGAGTAATATTAGGAGGGAGTAAGGATTGATAAAAGTTATGAAAGGATGTGGTAATCTTAGAGAACCAGACGCAAGGCCGAATCCTTCAGGAAGGGAAGGCCATAGACAAGACGCACCTCACACCCCTCATGCTCCTATACATAAACCAAAACATTGCTCTTCAGCGTTGAAGGGTTCGGCCAGAATCCCGCAACACAAACTTCGGTCAGAAGTGAGGTCTGAGATCAGTGTCTGTAGCAGGGTCCGACAGCTCCACCCACTCGAATCCGGTTTCATCACACTTTTCACAAATATCCCAACATTCATCCTCACCATGTGCCCAAACCCTCTCAGAGCACGTTCTAATTCGAACAAAGTCGATATTGATCCCATCCCGCAATGTTCCTCTGCTCATGCCTCTCAAACATACAGCATCATCTCGAAAACGTTCAACCTTCTTCTCTTGTCCGCTCTCGATCTCCACGCCTCACCCCGTAGAGCACACGCTGTAGGGGCAACTACCCCGCTTTTTACTTCCTTACCAAATGTCTTGCAGCTCATTGCACTCTCCAGTGCGCCAAAGCTTTACACCCTTTATTCACTCTATATTTCGAAATATTTCCATCAGTTCGTCATTCTATGCATGCACTTACAGCACTGAACTTCCTACAATACTCTCAACATTGACGGACACTAATTGCGATCGCAGCGTCATTCTTCGAACGACCTATACCTTTAACTACATAATCTGACGGCTTCCTCCGAATCTGCCACAAGTGCAGTATCATCTGCAAACAGCAACTGACTCAACTGCCAGCTCCCCCCATTCGCTCATAGCCACTCTAACCCTCGACCCGATACACTCATGTTTATCTCAATGGCCACTAGATGTACTGTAATGCCAATTTGTTTCCGTTGTTCTTGTCGCGGCTACTTGTTACCATGAAGGTATGCTCGTTGTTTGAACGACTAGCTATGATGATTTCATGTCAAGGCAAATGAACGCCAGTCGTCGAGGGACCTGCGTTCTGCCATAGGTCACATACAAGAGCTGAGAGGCGACATGGTGCTATAGCTATAAACTTGGTGAGGAGGGCAGAGCAGCGCCAGCTAGACGTCAGTGAGCGAGGTCGGGCCGAGGGGCCAGGCCCTACGGCTGGCTGGGCCAGAGAGCCAAAGGAAGGAGGGTTGCTTGTTCGAGATTCGTGAAAAACCGCCAACATCGGGTTCAATATTGATGATCTGACTGACCGGAGGGTCGATTTGGTCACAGCTATATGACGGGTCACGAGCGATAGTTGTGTCACCACAGCGGCAGACGCGGTGGTACCACATCCAACGTCCGTGCTCGAAGCCGGGCTGGCATTGGTTCCGGTCGACAAGCGATCACGGATGGGGGTGACTGTTTTGGGCCACTCATTGTTTGGGCTTCACTACATAACATGTCACGTGACTCATAGCGTAAACCTGCAAGTGTAGTACTGCATGTCGTCAGTTGTAGAGTGTGTCAATCTGGGATTTAGATTATTCAATTATATAAATACATGTGTTGTGGGGCACCCATTATATCCGCGTGGTAATGGTTAAGGTTCTTGGCGATTAATTCAACACCCGTGCAGTTTTGTGTGGGAAAACAGGCCATTTTTTGTATTGAGCTACGAAATTCAACTAATCTCTACCGAAACTGTGGTCATTTAGTTTCATGACTATATTTTGTGCCGCCTCCTACAAGAATTATCACCCATTCAATCAATTCAAAATATAAACTCTCTGTCTTTCCTGTCTTCTTCATTTGCCTTGTTTTCTCTATCACTATCCCAAAATTCATTACTCTCTATCTTTTATTTCAATACACTAGATCTTTCAAGAGATTAAACAGACAGTGAGGCATAACGCAATCTTGTCTCACAATCCCACTTTGTCCTGGGAACTAAGCACTCACCTCGCCCCTACTCTGACATATGATCTGCTGCCAACATAGAAACTGTGAACCGCACAACACATTTTTTCGCTCACTCCATACAAACCCAACACCTTCTACGACGCCTCCCTGTCAATCCTACCACAGGCCTTTCCAGATCCATAACGACCGAAAAAAAAATCGTTTTCCATCGCAAGGCACATCTCCCAAACAATCTGTTCTGCACACCCTCTACCCCTCCCAAAGCCACACTTCCTCGTCAATCGCATCATCCGTACTGTCTCTAATCCCTTTGATTAGCGCTCTCACGTACAACCTACTCACCACACACAACAAACAAATTCCACATGAGTCGCTGCTGTAATTTGTATCTCTTACCAATGCGAGCACTGCGCCACTCAATCGGCACCACCCAAAACGTCGTCAAATCCAGTTTTTTTGCTGCTTCCATCACCTTCACCGCCTCCAGCACACCTTCTCGAAAGTAATGCCCGTGATGATCCTTTTTCTAGAACCGGCATCCGTGCACCACCACCCTCACCAATGATGGCAGCCTCTCTGACAACCTCAACATATAACAACTCCTCAATGCACTCAGCCAACTTCTTCTGTACATCAACACTCAAACAACAACCGGTTATTTACATATTTCACCACCTCCTTCTTCCCGTCTCTTTCCTCACCCTCTACACCTCTCTGCAGAACATGTCACCTAGCATCAGCACTCTTATTTTCTGTCCTCGCCACACGTTCCAACATTTTTTCTCTTCACTCAACGGTTTTCATATGCCACCACCGACCTCGCTTGCAAAAACTCCGCAAATGTCTTCTCATCTGCGCCTAGCCATTTAACCTCATCGTTCCAGTCCCTGCACTCTCGCAATGTTATATTCTACCATCAACATCTGCTGGAACTCCCTTTCCACGCCTGCTCCACTCTCAATCTTCCACCCACCACTAGATGATTCGACATGCCAATGCTCTACTCTCTCAACACCCGCCCATCTAACAAGCTCCCGTCCACCTTCCTCAAACTCAACACAAAATCCATCAGCGCTCAATCAATCACTGCACCATGTGCCATCTCTTCTCATGTGTACCTGTGGATAACTCTATCCTCGAAGAAGCTGTTTCCCAACTCCAAATAATGCTCCACGCACAACACTGTCACATTCTTCCTATTATCATTTTTACTCGGGACGCGTACCTTTTTACCGCATTCCTCATTAAAACGTCTTTGGCTTCTCCAAAACTCTCAATACACTCACTCAGACTAATCGAGAAATTTTCTCTCTATTGGTCATTCCTCTCCCTACCTGTTCTGTAAGCACTCACGAACGCCCATTGTTTATACCTAACTCAACCTTCACCCACGTCAATCTAGAGGGCACTCCCTGCTAACCCACCGATCACTCAAAGGCATGTGTGAGCAAAGCTATGTGGAATTAATGGTAAGTGGAGGTGATGTTAGGGGGGAGTATTGATCGGTGGAAACAATTTTAGGGATTAGCGTTTGGTTGAAAAAGTGCTGGTAGGGATTATTTCCTCCTGTTAGCAGGAAGTAACGGTAGGTTCGACGAGTGATAAAAGGAAGTCATGTTAGATGAGAGAATGTTAGGTGGAAGTTATCTCATGTGGGAACAATGTTAGATGAGATTAATGTTAGGTAGGAGTAACGGTGGGATAGAGTGATATTATGTGTGTTAAATGGGAGGAACCTAATATTAGATATGAGTAATGGTAGGTGGAAGTAACGGTAGGATGGAGTGATATTATGTGTGTTAAATGGGAGGAACCTAATATTAGATATGATTAATGGTAGGTGGGAGTAATGTTTGATTGGAGGGATTTTAGGTGTGATCGAGTTTTATATGAGGGGAAATAATGTTAGGTTAGGTATAGGCTAAGTAATAATGTTAGGTAATGTATTAGGTAGGAGTAATTAGTCCTACATAATATTAGGTGATTGTTATATTAAGTAGGAGTAATATTAGCCAAGAGTAATGGTAGTTGGGTTAATAACACATTAGGGTAATGATAGGTTGGAGTAATGAGAGGCTGGAGTAATTTGAGGTGAAAAAAACATAATGCAATCTTTGGTGGAAATTAGGATAGCTGCGCGTAATGTTTGTTGATGGTAATGAAAGATGGGAGTTTATCAGGTGGGCGTAATGTTTGGTGGGCTTGGTGGGCTGAAATATTAAATTTTGTAAGTGTGAGGACACCTAGGTAGGAGTACAATGAGGTGGGAGTAAACTTAGGTCGCTGTAATGTTTAGTGGCAGTTATCTGAAGCAGGAGTAATATTAGATGGGAGTACTGTTAGGTAAAGTGGTGTTAAGCGATAGTGATGTTAGAGGGGGGAGTAATGTTCGGTGGAAATGATATTAATTGATATTCGTTTGAGATAGAAGTAACGGTTTGTAAATTTATAACTGGGAAAAACGTATCAATATTAAAAGACCCAATGATTCAATGAATGTCAATTTTATTATCTTAAATTTAATCTTACAGTCCGTATTCACTATTACAACAGATGATGTACTCAATTTAATGAAAATTGTTCATTATACCCAAATACAATTGAATATATATTATATATAGCCAAAGAAAAAATGTACATTTTCAACCTGTCAAGAAGGTTTCCTCCTCATCTACAAATCAACGAGTGAGAGGTGATTGTTGGCTCTCGTGTATTTCTGCCTTTCATTCTCTGCCAGTTTTACGTTTTCGGTAAGCATGCATATATTTTCGATTTAAAAAAAGTAAACCTAAAAGCCTTCAGCTGAAAAACGGGATAAATCACAAAATGATGTCGAGAGAAATCTAAAAATGATGGGCACTTCAATCTTTCGGGAAACTCGAGACCGTTTCTAAACGAATTCAACACAAGAGAATTTTTGTAAGAAATAAACTCGCAGCCCAGGACGTGGTGAGCCCGTCCGCTCGTTGAAGTGTTGCAGTGATTTCCATGTCAGGAACAAGCAAGAAATTCGAGCATCTGTGAATGTTAGGAAAGGAATTCCTTCAAAAATGTACGAAATTTGTAAATAGTTATTTGCATATAGATTGTATATATCATGCCTGTGAACTATTCCCAACAATTACTAAAGACTGAAACTTTAATTCTGTTTGGAATGTCTTCATGGCGTCTGTAGTTTTTCACTCCAGTTATGATCGATCCACCGCAACCTCCGCTCATGGTGCTGTTCCTCTCCTACTTGTCACTCATGCCCTCAATAAATAGTGAACTGAGCAAAGTGAGTTGCTTTTCCCCAGCTACCGCCGACAATCTTTTCTGATTTAAGAACTGCTAACTACTTCTTTTCGAATATTTAGAGCAAAATTTGACATAAAGATTAGTATTCCTTGATAAGTGTATTCATGCACTTCATCCAAATCTAGATTGTCAATTGAATCAGGGAATAATATTTCTAGCGTGTATCATATAAACGATAATTGCAATGTTATCTCTTTTAATGGCTTAGTGACAGTAATAGTGTTTTCTAATAGTAAGCACAAACTACCTCCATTGAATGATGAAGGTTATTTCTCCTGTGTGATTTATGTTTCCAATAGTTAGCATGAAGAACCACCATTGAAGATGAAGTTATTTCTCTTGTGTGATTTATACTTTCATCTCTAGTTTTTTTGTTAGCGGTAAAATTTCGTACTAGTTCCCTTGGTTGTATACACATCTTTTCATAATTTCAGTTGGTACTGACCCTCTGCAGACATATATATTTGGATGTTTTTAGGAAACTAAATAGACAGCTCAAATGGAAAACAAAACACGGAGACAGAAAATAATCGTTAATGTTAGGAATGATACTTTTCTACCGGCCGAATGGAAATGTTATTTTTGCAATTACCCCGAACAACAGATGTAACGAAATTCATTAGCCAATTATTTCAAAATATTGCTTGAGAAAAATATCTCATTACCTGTTACGTAATAATCAGTCCCAATATAGGTCGTCTTAAAGAATGTGAAGATGAAGCGGTAATTGTAATATAAAAGTCTGCAATGTGAGAGTTAGAATCTTACAGTTAAATTTGCAAGCGTAAGGCAAGTTCAATCCAAATTGGGTAGTCAGTATCTGAGCCACAGATAACCAAATTTTTCAAAATTGTCGATTTGAAGTGAATCAACAATGACTGTTTGTGAACAACATGAGATAAGTGAACTTAACGTCGCAGTGCAGTCATTGTTCAGCAAATAATCTCACTGTGCATAGGGTCACTGAGCGAGCCATCTTCGTGTTCCATCATAGCTTGATTTTACTGTAGTTTGCGCACAAAAACCAATACCTAAGTAGCAAAAAGGATGGCAGTCAACCAGTTCAACGATGTATTTCATCGTCTCCATTCATTTCGTTCAATCTCTCTTTGGGCGGCGTCCTTTTTGAGACTGGATTATATTCTGTAGCTCTATTACTTACGTTGAGTCCATGTTCTTCTGCATTACTCTGTCATTCTTCCTGAGACTGGATTATATTCTGTAGTTTCATTGCTTACGTTGAATCCATATTCTTCTGCATTACTCTGTCATTCTTTGTAAGACTAGATTATATTCTGTAGTTCCATTGCTTACTTTGAGTCCATGTTCTTCTGCATTACTCTGTCATTCTTTCTGAGACTGGATTATATTATGTAGTTTCATTGCTTACGTTGAATCCATATTCTTCTGCATTACTCTGTCATTCTTTGTAAGACTAGATTATATTCTGTAGTTTCATTGCTTACGTTGAGTTGAGGGCAACTGAACATTGGAGCTCAGAGGGGCATTTATGGAGTGTGCACTTAAAGCACCTCGACTTATCTTCTCATTCCGGAGGAATAAACTGATTCAGGCATAAGAAAATGAATGCATTTATCTTGAAATCAATAGTCTAATATAACGTGATTATATTTTTTATGTTAAATTGTTACATCCTCTAACAATGTCAATCGATTGGTGAGATAAAGAGGTAAGTTTATTCACTACCCTTAGATATAGGTTAATATTAAGTATATCTTAGTATAGCTGACGGTGTCTTCTGAACAGTTAACGCTGACGAAGACTTGGTACATGTTTCTTGTGTTTTCTGATATTGCTGTAATTCGTCGACCTGCCATTATACGTGAATACACTTCAATTCTTAAAATCGTAACTCCACATGTTACAAAAGAGGCGCTTAATTTCAGTGCACAATAACGGAAGAAAATTCGTTAGTTATTTCAAGACTAAGACAAAATTCAACGATAATTTATTGCTGTCCTCTTGAACGGGAGGAATTTTTCGTTTACAGAATTTCGTTTGAAGCCTAGTTCTGATATAATGCCCAATTAAGGGAAACTGCTTAGTGAGTTCAATCACTCTTTGTTAAAGTGTATTTGTTTCTTAGTAATCATTATTGAACCATTGAGTGTTTCAATGAAGGTTATTATTGTTGTTATTGTTATTATTATTCAATTTACATTTGTTCCTGTACATTAATGAATTCTTAATCTAACCGTCTTCTCACAAATTTTAATCCATTTAAATGATAGCGTTCACCATTTCGAATTAAACGGACCCTTTTTAGTGGAGGAGCTGCAGATGGAAAAATTATTATTTCAGTCTGGATCATTTGAACAGACAGGATAGTAAACATTATTCTGTTAACTGTCTTCACAAGTAGAGAATTTAAAAGAACTTGTGGAACACATTCCTAGAGTATACGTTGAAATGCGATAAGCGTTTCGATTGCACTCTATTTGAATGAGCGCATTGCTTTGTAGTTACGGTCTCTTAAATATTTTTTTCATTTGCCAAGGCAAATGAATACGAATTTTAATATCAGATCATTAATGTTTATTCTTATGAAAACAGATCAGTTTATTCGCTCCCGGTGTCGTCGTCAGGGCAAATTCGGTTCAAGATAGTGGTGATATTTATAACAGCAGGATGACAAATACTGACCTTAATTCGAGCAATGCAATTCCAGTGAAGCAGATATTTGTTCACACTACCGAGCAAAGTAAAAGAACGTTACATCATTTTATGAGAGAAACACAAGCAATTATAGTTTGTAATGCACAGTCGCCAACAATAGCTCGTTCACTTCATATTAGTAAAAGGTCATTACAGTTAGGCCTTGCGATTTTCGGAATGTTTTTTGTTGTTACATCGGTAACACTATGATGATTGGAAGATTTTTGAAAAATATAGAAATTACACCTGAAATTACTGTAATCAAAACTATTTTAAAATCGTCATTAAAATAGTTCATATCTATAATCACGATAAACGGACCCAAACACAGTTGGCATTCAACAACGGGTTAAGCACCAAAACGTTATTTTGACGTTGCTCTGTGAAAAAAAAAAATTGTACAATAATTTCCTCCCAGAAAAATAAGTCCAAATAGTGTCCATAATCTTAATTGTCCAAACCCCTTAATTTTAATTCAATCTGTTTCCAAGATTTTCAGGGCCGATGAAATTTTACTTTACGTCAGAAAACACATTTACTTCTATTTATATATGTGTGTTAATTACGCATTTCATACCGGAAGACTCCTGTTGAATTCTTGAATGTTCATCTCGAGACATATTGGAATTGCTGTGCAACGAAATACATTTAATTGCTATTGTTCCGCCTTTTATGGCTAATCCTACTTGTCTCTCATGTGGTCTCTTCAGATCTGTTGAGACGATGGATGTAGGGCAGTCTAGCGATGCTGGTGGTCGCTGTCAGAGGACAACGATGGTCGTGTGAGAGCTTGACGATGCTATGCTGGTGGTGGCTTCCAGATGACCCGATGGTTGTGTGAGAGTCTGACGATGCTGGTGGTCACTTTCAGATGACACAATAATTGCGTGAGTCTGATAATGCGGATGAACAATTTCAGAGCAGCTAAGAGGAGTTTTGTAAGCCATCTGACAATGTTGGTGGTCACTTTTACATGAAAAGACGAATGTGTGAAAGTTGGATGATGCTGGTGGTTAATTTTAACTAAACTCAGACGATGGATGTACATCGGTCAGACGACGCTGGTGGGCAGATTTTTAGAGAAGCCATACGATGGCCGTTTACAGTCTGACGATGACGATGGTCACTTTAAGAGCGTCTGCAGATGATGGATGTACATCGGTCAGACGACGCTGGTGGGCAGATTTTTAGAGAAGCCATACGATGGCCGTTTACAGTCTGACGATGACGATGGTCACTTTAAGAGCGTCTGCAGATGATGGATGTATAGGCAGGCTGACGATACTGGCAGTCACTTTTGAGGCAGTTGAGACGATAGATGTATGGTGGTCTGACGACACTGGTGGTCACTTATAGAGCAGCCGAGGCGATAGTCGTTTGACAGGCTGACGATGCTGGTGGTCACTTTCAAACTACTGAGACAGATTTAAGGTATTTGGTGTCTTTGGAGGTTTCTTCTTATAGCAGCTGAGTGGATGTGTTTTTGACGCCAATGTGGACGCTACTGGCTCTTTCTTTCTCAAGGTAACATCCTCAGGTCTCGACCGCTACTTTGGATGCGTCTAATAAAGAATTTTTGCAATACACTATCATACCAATTAGAATTTTTTTTTCTGTATTAATATTATTCCGTAATGTTTATCAAAGATACACAGATACAGGCACTAGGCCGAATCTCCCAGAAATAGGGGTGACCGACAGCAAAGCACACCTCATACCCCTCTTATACACTCGCACCCACACAACTTAGCCCTTTTGCGTTAAAGGGTCTGGCCGAGAGACTCAACAATATACTTTCCGGGTCATGATTGCGGTCAGAGGTCAGTATCAGCAGCAGGGCCCGACACTATAACTGGTTTACCCTTGCCGCGACATGATGACTGCCCCCCTTCCACACCCACCCACGACCATCTTTTCTCTCAATGAGATGCCGAGGGCGGACAAGCACAACAGGGCAGCGTCAAAAATCATTCATTCCCAATCGTTCCTCACTCACGCCTATTCATATCACGTTCTCTTGCTACCTCCACACACAAGTCTCTCCTTTCTAACGCCTGCTTCACACCATACATCCACACAAACTTCGGCCCCCCTAGGCCTACGTCCACTCGCCTCTCCCTTCAACACCCCTTTCAACAATCTCCTTTCATCCCTCCTCCCTATGTGCCCGAACCATCTCAGAACATGCGAATTAACTCTGTCCTCCAACTTCTTCACTATCCCCGTTCTAACTCGCACCATGTCGTTATTGTTCCTGTTTCTCAGCGTTACACCAGCCATGCTCCTCAAAACATCTCTTCTCGAAGACATTCAACCTTCTTCTCTCTTCTACTCTCACCATCCCCCCCCCAAATCTCCGCTCTGTTGAGCACAGTTGGCGTAGAGAGTACAGCCTTCTCTTTGCCTCCCTCCCCAACGTCCTACTACACTCTCGAGTGCAGCCAACAATTTACACACTTCCTTCACTCGCGACTTCACTTACGTTTTCACTAGTTCAGTATTCTACACTTGAGAGTCCAAATGCTTAGAACACTGAACTTCCTCCAACGAGTCTCCATTTGGGAGGACACTTCTCGTTACTTTACTTTTACCCACGTTCAGTAGACGCTTCCTCCTCTGACACACTCTTCCAAACTCCAATACTAGCTTACACAGCTTCTCCTCTGAATTTGTCCCCAGTGCTGTATCATCAGTAAAGAGTAACTGGCTCAACTGCCAACTCCGCCCATTCGTATCGAACAGCTCCATGCCACGACACAATACACCTGCGTTTACCTCCCAGACCACTACATCCAAGTACAGGTCGAACAGCCATGGAGCCATAACGCAGCCCTGTCTCAGACCCAATTAGACTGTAAACCAATCACTCACCTCGCTCCCCCCTCTGACACATGCCATGCTGTCACCATAGAAACTCTGATCTGCTTGCAACAAATTTCCGCTCACTCCATACGAAAGCAACACCCTCCACAGCGCTTCACAGTCAACCCTGTTGTATTTTTTTTCCAAATCCACGAATGCCCAGAACACATACATTCTCTTTGCAAGGTACTTTTCACATACTTACCTTATTGAAAAAATCTAATCGGCACACCCTCTGCCACTCCAAAGCCCCATCACTGTTACTCTCCAATTGCGCCGCCATCCGTACAGTCTGAAATCCTTCTGATCAGCACTCTCCCGTGCAACTTGCCGACAAACATAACAAACTGATACCTCTTGAGTTACAGCACTCATGCTTATCTCATGTGCCCTTGTGCAGCGTAACAATGCAAACACTGCGCCACTCAATCGGCACCACACCCGCTACAAAACACAGATTCAGTAGCATCACCAGCCAGCCATTCGACACTCGTCACTCCACATCTGTTCAGGCACTCGTCACCTTCACCGCCTCCTGCACCTTTTCCTTAGTAATGTCCGCAACAAGTGTCTCCAAACACCCCACCCTCAGCAGCAATGTCAGCCTCTCTGATGTTCATGAATGATTTTATTTCTACTTTATCGATTCAGATTTCCGGAAACGTCCTGAATCGCACTTAATTATCATCAGAAATAGTCGTTCGCCCATTTTGGTCGACATGCCCACTCGATCTGTCGAAAATATTGGGTTGGTTGCCTTCGGTAGGTTCGTTTCTTGGTGTTCCTTATTTTGCAATGAAAATGTTGTATAATGTTACTGATTAATTTTTGTTCATATATATAAACTATCTATCCTGAAATCAAATAAGTCTATTCGCTCCTCATAATCGTTTTTTTGTGAAGTACTGTTTATCAATCATATTTTAATGACGTCCATTTCTTTCATGATTTCAACAGCCATTGTTAGCAGCTTGTTCGTGCGTCCGAACAAGGATTTATGTGAGGCAAGAGAAAATGTTCTTACCTGAGACTCAATGAAGAGGAAAACAACACGAGCTCGCAAACATCGCTCCCAATTCGCTATTCCTCTCCCCTTTCTTTTGTTAGGCTTCTTCCTCCCCCGGCTCTGGAGACTATTACCGGTCGCATTCAACACACAAGACCTTTTGAAGAGAATGGAGTCGCACCTCAGGAAATTGTCAGGCGTCCATCTGTACCGCTCAAATATTGGGGAAAGGCTGAGCTGATCCATCTGCCAAGAATGTATAAAAATTCTTGCCACGCGCAGAAGAGAAATTTGCGTTTCAAAATCCCTACACATTTCTACCTTTGGAATTCAGCAACTGAAAATATGTTATATGGTTAATAAAAGTGATGTTCAATGATCCAATTCTTCTCGCGATGTGTTGACGAAGATTTAAAGTGAATCATTGCGGCATTTTACTTTTCTTTTGAGTACTGAATTTTATATATAAACGAGATGCTTAGTGATAGTCCAAAAATGTTTTCGCTAATGAGATTACCAAGATTCTAAAAAATCTGAAAATGGGTGTTAAAGGCTGGTTTAAGAAGTGTAATCATCGTTTACGTTTGTAAATCAGAGATGCATCATACTGCTTGACAATATTAACAATCAGTATGTTGGCTCTTATGAACACACACTGGTGAAGCAAAGTTCTGTCACTGGACACCTCTTGGTTTTATTTTCCCCAAACCTGAAAGATTTCGCAGAAACAGGCACTGGCATGGAAAAGATCAATTTATCATATCAGTTTCTTTATTGCAGCATAGTGTTGATCTCAATTAGGTACAGTAGGGAATAAAATGTGTTCACTATATAAGATTGCGAGAAATCTTTGAGGATATTTTTTCGCATAACCCTCTCACCTTCAGAAAATTTAATTTGTAGCATTCAATGAGATGTTTGGTCCTGACTAAATACCATACCAATAAAAACAAATTTGATCAAATTCCTCGTGAGAAAAGTAAAGTGTTTCTTTTTGTTTCTTGCTAACCATAAACCAGTTAGGGTGATGATTGGAGATATAAATTTTTGCTTAGTCCAAGTTTTATTTCCATGAAGCATTAGAGAGCCTCATCCTGATATACAACAGCAAATCCATGCTTAGTTGAATTCCCCGTAGAAAAGTAGCCTTTGTTCCTGCGATGTTGACTAACCATCAACGAATTCCGGTTTGCTACTCTGGCTGTAGGGGATATAGTTGTGTGCTTAGGACTATAACTCAATTTTGTTCTCGAGACACAGAAATCATCCACACGGAATTTGATCGAATATTTCATCACAAACGTATTCTTTAGAACTTTTCCAGAAAATTATCAGCGAAGTTAGTTCAATTCTAAATAATTTCCAACACTTTTTAGATATTGCGAGTTGAGAAATCTGAAATAAAACAAAGTCGAAAATAAAGTATATATTTTGAGAATATTTCAAGGTATACCCTAGACTGCTGCAGGTGAATTCTTTCCAACTGCTCAGATCATCTCACGCACACAATTCCTAGTGATTTCGTGTGGATTTACGATTTATCAATATTGACTTCAGTTGGAGGTTCTTCATTGGATATGGAATACCAGGCCCTTGAATCAAGAGCCTTTGACAATGAACGTGTGCGTGCATTGGCCACCTTATCAGGGTTATGGGGTTGGGGCTACTCAGTCTAGGCAGCGAACGGTTTTATGTCTTTACATTCAGTATGTGCCGTGCCGCTCAGTATGTGCCGTGCCGCTCAGTATATGCCGTGCCGCTCAGATGTGCCGTGCCGCTCAGTATGTGCCGTGCCGCTCAGCATGTGCCGTGCCGCTCAGTATGTGCCGTGCCGCTCAGTATGTGCCGTGCCGCCAGTACAATTAGTACATTCGGTTTGACGCTTTCATTACAACAACCCCGCAATGAGGCTGTTCGCATTCATGCATGTTTGCAGCGGAAGACAAATCGTTCATGGTTTGTCCCAGGACAAACTGGTGGAAAAAAATGATAAATTAGAACCCATAACACTGACCCCCTCCCCCCGATAATCTGTTGAAAAAAAAACATTTAATACACAAAACACGTACACAACCGCATATATTGAGGTTTTGTTATAATTGAAGAAACATAAATTCCCAATAACGTGTACACATTCCTACATTGAGCTCCTGTTATCATTAATTGAAGATATATATTTACAGCACTAAATAATGTCATACTACGTACCGGTTTGTTTGGTAAATCTCGCTCGATGCCTAGCGTTCACATTGTCGAGAACTTGAGCGCTCGTTGATGCCTCCTCCAAGCTAGGAAAGGTGATGTCTCCGACGATGCCCTCGAAGAATGATCCACCGAGTATAGAGGGTCGTCGCCACTCGTAGCAGGAACTGGTGAAGAATAATAAGGTTATTGTATGTTTAAAAACTAGGAGGATGTCCATTCTCATAATCATGAAAACCACCGAGTTCGAACCCTGGCATGGAAAAATATCGCTACCAGTAATAATATATTCGATGAAAAGTTCCTATGTCCAGATTCTTAGTTATTTTTATTCCAATTACATGACAGTAACCGTCTTGATTGCTCGACCCCACCAGAGACCCGAGGTCTCCGGTAGAGATGGGATTCCCCACTGGACCGTCTAGCATCGCAAGAATGATGGAAAGGCCGCAGGGACGACCTACTGAGTGCAACTTCGTCGTCCATCGAAGCAGGATCTGGCGAAGAACAATACGAATTAGAATCCCCCCCTGCACACAATCTTATATATTGAGCTACTATCTTGCTAAGTTGAAGAAGCATCGATTCCCAGCAATGTATTCATATTCCCATATTGAGTTTCTGTTATCATTGAATATGTATAT
>SDVV010011806.1:0-15710 GCA_016164225.1 Gammarus roeselii | reverse complement strand
TATATAGCGAGCGAGAGAGAGAGAGAGATTGTGTATAAAACGCATAGAATGCCTATTGAACAATAAAATAAATATATATACACAATCAATATGGAGTGCGTGTAATGATAAGCGGGATCCATCAGGTCGGATTAGGTGACAATACAGAGTCCATTACAGCGTGTATGTATGTATGTATAGGAGTGTGGCTAAGTTAGGCTGACACAGAGGAGGGAGGCGTCTAATCTCCTCGCCACAAGACCGCGGTGTCCATGCCGAGGCTCTAACTCGCGACATGCAGCACCAGAGGCTGACATTGCAGTCGGACACGCTAACCACTCGGCCACGGCAAGTGGTTAGCAGTCTTAATTCATATCATCTGCCAAATACATGTGTCAACGGATGATGGTGTGTGGATGGGCCTATGTGAGTTGGGGAGCTCTAATACAGACGGAATGATATTATTGTACCGTCATAAGTCGATACATAGATATACACACATTTGAGATACATATGAGGATGGGTGAACCAATTTAAAGTAGCTACATTTGATGATGGTGGGTTCACTAATTTAAAATACATATGTTGATGGGTCAGGACCTTATAGCGTTCATCACTCGTGTAAACGAGTAAATGAACCCGTGAGTGACCGTTAGCGGCCACCTCACTTTTAGCCGAGCATAGGTGCCAGCCCTTTAGAAACATCACGAGAAACTAGAAGTAACAGAGTATATTTAAAGTACTTAATAAATATGCGCTCTATCCTGATGACACATAACATTTCGATCAGACATTGTTTATATGACGTAGTTGGTTGATTATCTGCCTGATACGTTGGGTAGCAAAGGTTGTCTGGTTATGTGTGGGTGTGAGTTAGAGGGCCTCTGCCATACATGCATGTGTGATCCGGGCCGGGCATATTTCAAGCGACTGTGCTCGTGGAGACAACTGTCGTTATCCGTGACGTTAGTTTGTAGTGATCAGCAATCACACTTTATTCACAGTCAACCTAAATTATACCTATCTGTAAATTATTTCGTGCATATGTAATCAGTAATGCAAATAGACGACAACATGTAGTGGTAGAATTATTGTATATATCAACGTATAAAGTAGCAAAACAAAAGAATAAAACACACTACCTAGAAACAGTATGTACAGTCATGTACTAACAAACATGGCAACAAAATTCAAAGCCATGGGACGTTCTCAAACATGATAACTTTTTTTTTTTGCTATTGGAAATCATCCAGCAAGCATGTAATCACGATGTCGATGCCACCAGGCGAGCTGGTAAAGAGTGTATCTATGCCGATAATTGTTTAGAAGATACCCTGAAGTAATGACGATGTCGATGCCACCAGGCGAGCTGGTAAAGAGTGTATCTATGCCGATAATTGTTTAGAAGATACCCTGAAGTAATGACGATGTCGATGCCACCAGGCGAGCTGGTAAAGAGTGTATCTCAGCCAATAATTGTGCAAGAAGCGTTTGCTGGACGACCCTGGGTTGATGCTTTGATGGCGCTCAGAACCAGGTCTGCTTTGTGCACGACTGAAGAGCGATTTATTGCGGAATCCGATTGTGTACCTTAGGAGTATTTGACCAGAAAAGTCGCAGATCTATTCAGAAGGTCTACCTACAAGGACATTAATAACGGAATTTCCAAGTAAGAATGTCCTGTGGTGCCTCTGGTGGGTTTCATGTCCATTAAACCTGATAAAATGAAGTAAAATGGGTTGTTGTTGTTGTTGTTTAACCCCAACTCCTACTGCGATGAAGGAGCCACGGTCAGCGCAAAACCCAAGGGCCGGAAACCCACCGACGTGTGTGTGTTGCGAGTGCTACAGCTGGTGACAGGCCCTATATCAGGCCTGCACCCCTGAGGTGGTAGTAGTTGCTTCCGTTTTCCACCGGAGTTTCAACGCGAAGTTAATGCAGACTCCCTCGTAGGGCAATTGAAGAGTGTCAAAGTAGGTGCAGCGTGATTACGAGTAGGTTCAACGCAGATTCCGAGTAGGTTTAACGTAGATTCCGACTGGGTTTAACGTGGGTATAGAGTAGGCTTAAGGTTGATACAGAGTAGGTTTACCGTAGATACAAAGTAGGTTTAACGTAGATACCGAGTAGGTTTAACGTAGATACCGAGTAGGTTTAACATAGATACGGAGTAGGTTTAACGCAGGTTAAGAGTAGGTTTAACACAGGTTAAGAGTAGGTTTAACGCAGATTCCGAGTAGGTTTAACGTAGATACCGAGTAGGCTTAACAAAGATACCAAGTAGGCTTAACGTAAATACAGAGTAGGTTTAACGTAGATACAGAGTAGGTTTGACGTAGATACCGAGTAGGTTTTACGTAGATACCGAGCATGTTTGATGTAGATACCGAGTAGGTTTAACTTAGATACAAAATAGGTTTAACGAAGATACCGAGTAGGTTTAACGTAGATACAGAGTAGGTTTAACGTAGATACCGAGTAGGCTTAGCTTATATTCCGAGTAGGTTTAACGTAGTAGGAGCAGTAGCCGCTTCCGCGCTCCACCAGAGCCCTAGCGCAAAGTCGTCGCTCGCCACCCTGTAGGGCCCCGGCGGGCGTCTAACGATACATAATTATATAACTAATACAAAATTGATCACCATGAAAAAATGGCACAGATAAATAAGGGAGCCCACGAAATGAGAAATAATAAAATACCAAATAAAGTGTTAATGATCTATAAAATGAATAATCATCCATCTCCATCCACCCCAATACCTTTGAGGTCGTTGATGCTGTTGCGCGAGCGCTCCCATAGATCACGCACTGACGTGATGTTATGGTGGAACCTGCGGGTGCGATGGTTGGGCACGACGTCATGACGTGCTCGACCGAATCGGGTGAACTCCGTCACCGCAAACAGAGATTGGAAAATACATTTCCCAGTCTATGCTGGTATGGCAGTTGGGCCGTGTGGTGCCCGCACCGCAGCCTCGACAGATGGATCCTGTCACCCCTGGGCAGCCCCAACTCCTCCACGTCCACTCCAAGCGGGTGGCTCTGCAAGATCGTGTTGACTCTGTGTTCATATCATTAATGAGCTGTGAAGTGTGTGTGTACCTGCTTGTGCATAAATGTGTTATCTGTAGGTTCAGGAATGGTCGCATAAAGGAAACCGAAATGTGTTGCCGGTGTGTTACGTAGGTGTCGGTGTGTTGGACGAGGGTTAAGTAGGTTGTGGCAGGGGTGTGCCAGGTCTGAGATCTTGTCGAAGAATTGGGTCCCTCTCATATCAAGATGATGCTTGAGAGGGAGGACCTTGTTTTTTTGTATGCAAGTGCGGAATGGGAGTAGTCTGTGTGCAGCCCGCTGCGATGCGCAAGAACGTGTTCTGTATCCTTTGCAGGTAGGTAATATGTGTGGGTGCAAGGAGGTCCGAGGACAAAGCGGCGTTTGCATAGGAGATAACGGGCCTGATGAATTGTTTGTGTAAGTGTTTTAATTGATTCCTTGGAGTGACCGTAGGAGGTTGTAGTAAGTGCCAAGGTTGGCTATGTGACGTTTAAATGTCATCCCCCTGCCATAAGTTACTCCAAGGATGTTTGTATTGGGGCTGTGGGAAATGGGGGTGTTGTTGAGCGAGACATGGGAGTTGATGCGGTGTTCACTGTTATCGGCAGTCAACTGTGTGAGAGACGACTTGCTTGCGGACACCTTCATTCTGTTGTCCAGCAGCCAGACTTCATGGGAGTTCAATTGCCCGATGAAATGGACTCTCAAAACACAAAGGAAATTATTGTGATTGGTGATTACAATGTCACCTCCATCAAACCAAAAAAACGATAGAGAGTCCAACTACAAAAACTCTGTAAAACAGGCTGAAAAATTGACGATATTGAAGGAATAATCAAAAAGAAAAACATACATTCATCTAAAGTAATCATACTACAAGTCGGGGCAAAAGACGTGGTGGCACAGACGGAAGAAACAAGGGTGAGGTATAAAACCATGTTAACAAACGTCAAACTATCGCACGCGAGCATCCATGTCACTGGCATCCTGCCCCATCCAAACCAAAGTAGATACAAATTGAGCAAGATGATATTTCTAAACAATCTCATAACAACGATCTGCAAAGCACAACAAATCTCATTCTCGGACCATTGGGAAACGATGATCAACCTCAAAAACTATAAATTCGATAGAATCACCAACAAGGCATGCATAAAAACGTCTGGGCTTGAAACCCTTGAAAGCGTCCTTCAGAATATCGGTGCTGGCCTCGTCACCGAAATTAAATCTAAAAACATTCTCGCTGCCCAATACAGGACTCTGCCATTACTGCCCAACGGAATGAGTCAACGGCCGCCGCCCGAGCCAGTTGCAATGACGGACCGTGCAGTAACGATAGAGGAACAACCATCAAAAATAGATTTTGGTTCATTATTTATGTTTTTTTAACGCAAATGGTGCAAAACTTATGAATATAAATATTTATGCATTTTTTATTTCATTGAGAAGACTGCATTAGTATTTACAATAATAAAGTAACCTACGTGAAATATGCACAGTTGAAATTAAGTTGAGGTACTGCATGAATGCTGGGAAAGGTAACAGGCTAGTTCTTGTACAGGGCACATGCAGAAAAGGGTAGACCTCCCGCTGAGGCGAGAGAGGAATGCCTCTGCGGCGAGGGGCACTCAGCTCAGCTGCACCACTTCTAGCTGGTTTTCCGAAGAGGCTAGATTGTTTGCGATGTATATTTTTCAATATCGAATTCGAACAGCTAACAGTTTGCTGACGATGATAAATATGAATGGGGTGATAAGTAGCATGTGCTTAAAACGGTGATACATTTACGGGCACGAATTCAAATAAGAAACTTGCGATATCAAACCAGTAACGGCGTGCTTATTCCAAACGCAGTATTTATACATATAAATTTACGTAGACGGATATTGACGGTTCTAAACGGATATAATTTGAAATTTACGGAGACGGATATGAACGGTTCTAAACGGATCTAATTCGAATGCGAGTAGGTTGCGCGGCAGTGACGCAAAGTTACTTCCTTCGCGGGATTGAGTTGAATGCAAAGCAAAGCAAATTAATCATAGCAGCTCCCTTCTGCTGATTAAAAATGGTCCTACTTGCCCGACTGAAAAGAGCTCCGTAGGTGCGGCAGTCTATACCGCTTCCCTCAAGCCAATGGGTTGAGTGAAGCGATATACCGTCGCTCTATCAGGTCGAAATTATAGGGAGGATGAGGGTCGAAATTATAAGGGGGGATAGGAAAGACTTAGATGTTACAGCCTAGCGTAGCGGAATCTGGCGACCATACGAGGGGCATGCTAATACCTACCCAAGCCTACTCGGAGAGAGTTCACCGTCCTGGTGCGAGAAGCGGCGCACATGCGTTCGCTACGAAGGTTGGAACAAGTGTGTGCAGTTGGTTTGGCAATTCAGTCATTAGTGCTTCCGAAAGGTCATGGTTTCATGAAGACTAGATGGATACCACTGTTATTGGCCTTGAGACGCATATCTTTACAGCGATAGCTTGGAGTTTTATCCTCAGGGAAAGGGGGAGGTAAGGTACGCTTTGGTGGATCATAAGTGCCGCTCCGCCGTGAGCAGTCACGTTGGTGTGGCCTTCGCGGCGGTGTATGATATATTGGGGGATTCTGAAGTGGGCGATCTCAGAGTTCGATCTCTTGGCGGCCTATCGCCAAAAGTACCGACCTACGGGGGAGTCTGCATTAACTTCGCGTTGGGACTCCGGTGGAACATGGAAGCAAAAATAAAAAATAATAAATCGTCAAAAGTTTACGGGTGGCGATTTAGTATAGTAATTAGTCTTTCTTGTTTCCGAATCCCTGGCAGTTCCACTGAAGGATTTTGGTGTTCATTTTGAAGGCTATTCACACTCAGACCTTGTTGATCTACAGTGGTCGCGTGATTTGCTGGAGCTTTCGTGGTGTTCGCGTTCTTGAGTTTGCCCAGGGGTTCCGGGTCGGGAGTGTTCACGGGAGTGTCCGCCTTCGGTAGAAGGCGGTCTGCTGGGATTGCTGCGGTCGTGGCTGAGAGTGCTCATGTTTCAAGACAAGGGCTTGTGCTCCCTGTGTTTGCTTTGTGAGCGAGTGCGCTCTTCTTCTGTGGGAGCCTTATTGATCTGCGTGGGTGGTTGTGTAGACTGTGGGCTATTTGGGCCAGGTGAGATGACTGGTTGTGCAGGGGTCTCGAGTGTGAGTTTTTTGAGACAGTTTTTATAAGCGTCGTCGTCGAGGCCGCGATCGTTCTCGCAAGTGGCATGTTCGTGAGTCGGGGTTGTTAACGGGGGGTCGTGTCTCTCGCAGTGATTTTCCACGAATGGAGCCGCATTTGGGGCAGGTGGAGGTAGTTTTGGATTCTTGCCCTGGTGAACTGTTATTGTTATTTGCGGGTTGTTCCCAATCTTTCTGCTCAGGGGCGCCTGGGCATTGGAGGCTTCTTTTTCTCTGTGCCTTTCCATTTTTAAAGTAGTGAGCCTTGCTGCGTGGTCAACTGCGGGGTATGTATCCATCGTGGCGTCCTCTTGGGCACCACAGGGATTATTTCTAGGACTGTGCATCTCTTGTGCAGGGGTGTTTGCTGGACTGAGTGGGGAAGCACTGCAGCCAGGTAGGAGTGCTGGATTCTTGTTACGATGTTGTCCTGACAATGTGTGGTTTTACTGCTTGGCATAATTAAGGCAATTTGGGTTTTCGTCTTTCCAGATTTGGATGGCTTGTTTCCGTGTAACTCTGCGTACGTTTTGTGTGGTTGTTATTTCTTTTTGGTCCGTGTATACTGGGCAGTCGCGGTCGCCTGTCTCATGGAAGCACGAGCACTTAGGGTGCCTGGCTGTGCAGCCTTTTCTGTCGTGCTCGCCGGTGCACTTCCTACAACGTTGGGGTGTATGCGGCTGGCAGTATGCAATGATGTGGCCGTATTCAAGGCATTTTTTCCACATTGGGGGCCATGTTGCAACTGGGTAACTTTTGGTTCTTTCTTGTTCACCCGGGATTACTATGAATTCCGGTGCGTCGTATCCTGGGAAGGTAATTTGGTATGCGGTAGAACTTGCGTTACGTGATTTTATCCATGCTGCTTGACGGACTACTTCCGTAACTCCGTAATCCTCAGCCAGACCTTCCAAGAAAGCACAGAGGTCGGTTGTAGGTGTGTAACGGGAGGTGTTAATAATTCGTTTGGTATCGTTGAAGGACGGATGTGTTTCAACTGTAAGACTTTGGTTGTATATGTGGGTAATCTTTTGTATAGCGGTACTTTGTTCACGCTCTTCGACGTAGGCTAGATATTTTTTTCCCTGTCGTTCAATTTCTTTCGGTTATCCTCCAAGTTGTTCGGTGAGTGACTTCATCATTATAAAAGGATTAGTTGAAAAGGCAACTTTGCTTGCGCCACTTTCGTTGAACATTACGAGAAAGTGGGTGGGGAAAGGTGCCGGTCTTTTCTCCTGGGTAGGAGGGTCATTCTTGGAAAAGTGCATCGAGACTACAGCCTTTCGACGCCCGACCCCTTGATCTATCTGGTATTGGAGGATTTCTGTCTTCGTCTCCTTCTCTGGGCAATCTCTGTGACCGGTAGGGACGTAGAGATTGCTTACCATTACAGTTTCCTCTCGTGTGTCCGTATTTCTGGCATTTATAACATCGCATCGGACGTCTCTCGAATGGTGTAACCTTGGTTTTGGTGGCGAAGAAGGGAACGTCTAGATATTTAGGTGGAGTAGAGCAGTTGAATTTTAGTATTAGGGCTGTGGTGGTCTCTCTTCTTGGTGTGATTTTTGGTGCAATTTTTGCTTCGACAATGCAGTCTTCGTATTGAACGAGTCCAGTGATGTACTCCTCGATTTCCTCCTTCGGTATATCTTCAACGTAGATCAAACCTGAACTTGTAGAGAAAGTCTGGTGTGGCACTATTTTGCATGGCTTTTCACAGAGTCTAGTTTAGGAGAGAATTGTGTCACTTTGAAGTTTTGTGTCTACTCTGATGGCAAAGCCTTCGTCGCCGCTGGTAGTGACGCTCAGGATTTGCGACAAGTGCAAGAGCGCAGCTCTTTTCGCCGAGTGTATGGACAAATATCCAGTCTTTCGTTCGCATCGAACGGGATCTTCAGGTGTTCGAGAAAGGTATGACTACTGTTGAACAAGTTGTGTTCGTTGAATGGCGTGTATTGCTTCCTCCTTGCAGCCCTCGGAGCTCGGCTGTTTTTTTTTGTGGGGTGGAGAGTTGTCAAAGTTGTCGTCGGACGTAGAGGTAGAGGTACTTGCGTAAGATGCGGTTTCTTTAGTTTGTTGGTTCTTTACTAGTTCGTGGATACGTAGAAAAATGCCTTGACACAACCCTCGAGCCTCGTTAGACGATCGTTTATTGTGTTAGGTTCTGTGGCGAAATCTTCTGCTTCCTGCTTTGAGAGGCCGGTCACTTGGTTTTGTGGATTCGTGATTTCCTGGACGTTCCTGGTTAACTAGTCGATGCGGTTGCCTCTCCGTTCATCTTCGGCTGAGGTGGCGCTGGTCATCTTGAAGGGGCTGACGTTCTTGGCCGTTGTAATCTTGGATGTCATCGGCCCCCTGGTTCGTGACAGGGGCCAGAGAGCTCACTTTTGAAGGCGTTTTGTACGGCTTTACCGATTTTAAACTACGTTAAATTCAAAGTAACACAAACAATGCAATCAAACGTGCGGTTTAAGGTCCCAGCATAAACTAGGAACCAACCTGTACTATGAAGGTGGTACTCTGAAAAGATCGGTTAGTAATCTGTACGGAAACTAATCGATTTTCTACTTACACCGAATTGCTCAAAGTCAAGTATTTTCCTCCTGCGGGCTCCTTGTTTAATCCCGTGTTTTTGTTTCCGAGCTCTTATTAACTCTTCGATTGTTTCCTCTGCTTGCACAAATAAACTTTATCAACGAAAACACCTCAAATGCTGCACTCATCACCGGAGATGCTTTTCATGCCATTTCAATTAAGACTTAGTTAGGAATTGGTTAGAAATTTGTCCAATCCTTTGTTTCAAAGTTTTCAAAAATGTAAGTAATGTTTGTACAGAGCAAATCTCAAAGACTGGCCTTATAGAGTTGTATGCTTGCACTCTTTTGAATTCCAGAATGGAACGAATTACAAAGCCTAGTCTTCAAATATTGCTCAGGGAGACGGAAGGTTTTGTGGGAAATATTAGACCAAGGAATTGCTGAAGCCAAATTCAAAAGGCATCTGGCAAAATGCAAGTTGGCTCCATTATTATTACATGGATCGTTTTGCGTCAACAGTGATGCTCGGTTTTGGTCAAAATAATTCGGTTGTGACCTCCGAGACGAGGTCAGAGTAGAGAGTTTGACCGTCCCTGATCTGCTGCGAAGGTTTTGTGCAGAGGCGACCGGATGGAGATGAATGCAGCTTTGAAGAGGATGGAGTTTCGAACTGGCTGGGAAATCCTATGGTGAGGCTGCATGTAATGGTAGGAGAGATCGAAGTCCGTCTATCGCTGGGCCTTGGTGGTTGATCGATTCATCAGCACCTTTCCAAATTCGAGTAACAGTAAGTGAATTAGTCTATGACCTACTCGGTTATCCAATCTTTGAAGAATCTAAGTTCTTGGTATTAATTTTTTAGTTCACGTTCGGCGGCAGTCTTGGTAGAGAGAACTTGTAAGTCTAGAAGCATCTTTCTAGCATTAGAATCGTAACTGCAGAAAGACCATTATCTCACAATTGTTTATTATCGTCACCTTATGGCACACAGCTGTGGCCGTAACTTTACCATTTAGTCTGCTTAAGCTAGTCTAGCTAGGATTTCTAGATTTAGATACATTTCCTGTAGATACAATTTTCGCCACACATTCTATAAGCGGTGGCATAACAAAGGCATGCGACTCAGTTAATACAGCATATGGGCCTTGAACTTTACCTTGAGTTAAGGCTGCTCACAGATGATTTGCCCAAAGTACGGCGGAGTCTAAGGCTTAAGATCACTTATTTCAGCTATGGAAGAAACGTCAAATGACCGAAGTAAACTAAATGCCGATCATTCCTTCGATAGGTGCGTAAGTTTAGACATTTTCATTTGAGTATCTAAAACCTCATGAATGATACAGTTGCAGCTGCTCTATCCGCAAATCACGAGCTTAAACTCTATCCTGTCAGACTTCCTGCCTCGCTCATCACCTACTCAGTATCTATCCCGTCTCGCTCATCACCTATCCTCCCCCGCTTACCACTTCCTCAGCTAGTCTCCTGTCCCTCTTACGAGGCTGTTCAGCACCAGCTGCTTTGATTGCATCCCATTACCGGCCTCCTTTACTACCCCGATCAAGTTGCCCCATTGTTGATGCAACCCTGTTGGCAGGATGTTGTCGAGGAAATTGCAGTAATGAAGGACATTGTTGATGCAACCCTGACGGCAGGAAGTTGCCGAGGAAATTGCAGTAATAACTTCATTGTTGGTGCAAGCCTAATGGCAGGAAATTGCCGAGGAAGTTGCAGTATTGAATGACATTGTTAACACAAGACTGATGGCAGGAGGTTGCCGAGGAAGTCTTAGTAATGAATGTCATTGTTGATGCAATCCTAATGGCCGAAAGTTGTCGAGGAAGTTCCAGTAATTAACGACATTGTTGGTGCAAGCCTAGTGGCAGGAAGTTGCCGAGGAAGTTGCAGCAATGAACGACATTGTTGGTGCAAGCCTAATGGCAGGAAGTTGCCGAGGAAGTTGCAATATATCGATTTGATTTAGGCCTCATTTCCACCGGAGCCTCAACGTGAGTCATAACAGGCTCCCCCGTAGGGCTTGACGATCATGGAGTCCAGTAGGCTCGCACGCCTCTGCATGCGAGAAAAACAACGTTGTCAAAGTGAGAGCATTTTGAAAATTTCAGTCGTGTCAGACGCACGCTGAAGCGCACAAGAGAAATGTTTAGACGAAACGGATCTGCGCTTTCAATCTTTTAGAACTTCAGGAGTAATATGTATGCACGCCAGTGCGTACAGGTAGCATCGTCAAGATAATTACAAGGTTTACGGCTACGCTGGCTAAGTCAGCTCCGACAGCAACGCAACGCAATATTTACAGCTACGCGGTCTAGTTGTATTAGTACAATTTATTTATTGAGGTAAGATAAAGGCCCAGATGAAACGGAACGAATCCCCGCCTCCAACCCCTCAAAACCTCACGAGTAATATGTGCACACGCCAGTGCGCATATATAGTATCGTCGAAATTGGTACAATGTCTACGGCTTCACGGATCAGATCAACTTCAATCGCAATGCACCACACCACAAGGCTTATAGTTAAGCGGTAATGGTCAACAACAGAAATTACAAATGGTTCACGCACGCGCGAGTGAGCACGGACTGAAAAAAACACTTCATAAAATTACAAACAGGAACTCTCGCACAAGTACACTAGCATTACGCTATTAAATTGTGGATTATTAAGAGAAAAGACAGGACAGGTTCATCACGGGCTGAAAAACTGCTCAGATGATTTACATCATGCTTATTGTTTAGAGGGGCAGAGGCCCCTCGGGTCCCAAAGGAGCCCGATAAGTCCCGGAGGGTAACCCAAGTCCCCAGGGTCTCACGAGCTCCCTGGGTCGTTCGCGTCCCCTCGTCTCAGCTCATCTGGGCTTGTCTTGACTCATTTCGGCCAGTCTCAACTCGTCGCGCCCAATTCGACTTGTCCCGACATCTTTCGACTGATTTCGACGCACCTCGACCAGCCTCGACGTGGCTCTCCCCTCTGCGCTGGTTATCATGTGGACTACAATGACGAAATTTTTTACTCAAGCAATTTAGAGTGGGATAGGGGGGGCAGAAGTACCTGGGTCACAAAGGAGCCTGAAGAATCCCGGAGGGTAACCCAAGTCCCCCGGGTTCACGGAGCTCCCTTGGTCCCTCGAGCCCCTTTGTCTCAGCTCGTCTCGTCTCGGGTCATTTCGGCCATCTCGGCTCGTCGCACCCAACTCGACTTGCCTCAACATGTTTCGACTGATTTCGACGCACCTCGACCAGCCTCGACGCGGCTCTCCCCTTCTGCGTCAGCAATGCTGTGGACTGTAATAACTAATTTCTCTTCTCAAGCACTCCGAATTTATACATTCCTCTGAGTATGGGTTTTACAGTAGTAGTAGTTGCTTCCATTTTCCACCGGAGTCCCAACGCGAAGTTAATGCAGACTCCCCCGTAGGGCAGTTAATATGGGTTTTACAGCGTTGGGAGTGGGGAGCAGAGGTTCCAGGACTCAGAGGGACCTCATGAGGGTCCCACAGTTTCTCAAGAGGGTTCCAAAGGGTCTCAAAGGTGTCTCAAAGGGGCCCCGAAGGGTTCAAATGGGTCCCACCAAATCCTCCTGGTCTTCCAAGTCCCCCGTGTTCCTGAAACACAGAGTCCCCCGAGTCCCGCGAGTTCCACTAGTACCCTCTTCCCTGGGTCATTTTGTCTCAACCAACCTTGATATATATAATAATAACGAATTCAAAATTTATCACCATGAAAAAAGGGCAGAGAAAAATAATAGAGCCCAAGAAAAAAGAAATAAAAAAAAATACTAAAATTAAGTGTTAATAATCTATAAAATGAATAATTATCCATACAACCCAATGATTCATAAGTGAAGTTTGATTACATACAACGAAGTTACCTTTTCTCATGTACGACTGATCAGTTGGTACCCGAGAGGCGATGTCACGCATTACTGTGGCTAATGAACTAATGGGCTTAGGGAGGCATATAGTCCAAACTCGGTCACCCACCGAGGCAGAGAGACACGAAGAAACGGAAGAAGAGGCTGCAAGTGATGAATTATTATCCTACATTAATGGTCAGTTTGACAATGCCACTTTAACTATAAAATCTGGACGGTGATATGTAAATGTTTATTGTATAGGAGTAAATATAATTTCCTGATGAAGGAAAATGTTATTAAATGAAATAAATTTATTAATCCGGTGAGAGCGACGCTGCGAGGCGTAATTCGTGGCGAGGTCGCGTCGTTAATTAAAACGCCACTTTTTCCTCTTAATATAGGATGGCTTCGGGGATATTGTTATTTCATAATTCACATTCATACCAAATAAATACAAAAATATTTAGGGTGGAAAATTTGGGCAAAAAAAGTCGCATGACACAAGCCGGGCTTCCTTCAGCACTATCCTCTACTATCCTTCCTTCAGCACTATCCTTCACTATCCTTCCTTCAGCACTATCCTTCCTTCAGCACTATCCTTCACTATCCTTCCTTCAGCACTATCCTTCACTATCCTTCCTTCAGCACTATCCTTCACTATCCTTCCTTCAGCACTATCCTTCACTATCCTTCCTTCAGCACTATCCTTCACTATCCTTCCTTCAGCACTATCCTTCACTATCCTTCCTTCAGCACTATCCTTCACTATCCTTCCTTCAGCACTATCCTTCACTATCCTTCCTTTAGCACTATCCTTCACTATCCTTCCTTCAGCACTATTCTTCACTATCCTTCCTTCAGCACTATCCTTCACCATCCTTCCTTCAGCACTATCCTTCACTATCCTTCCTTCAGCACTATCCTTCACTATCCTTCCTTCTGCACGTTCCTTCACTATCCTTCCTTCAGCACTATCCTTCACTATCCTTCCTTCAGCACTATCTAACATTGTTTATCATGGATGATGGAAGTAATTGTCCTTAGCTCATGGTCTTGTTAGGGCATAAATAATGAACACCCAATTCAATTCCTATTTAGTGCCTGCATCAGAACAACAACAGGGCCACTGAGTCGCGCAGCCGAGTTTCCCTGCAGCCCGCTTCTTTCTCCTAGACGTTGTTTGGAGGCTCGTCTCCACCGTGGCCAAACGAGCCCCAGACTCGGCGTCTGACTAAAATTCGCAGACGCAAACGCCCTCTCTTAACATCGATTGGAAACTCAATACGGAGAAGGCAGGACTCATCAGAGGGAATTTATGAGCAGAAACAAGTTATGAGTCGGGTGATGAGAAAAGCAGCCGTTACCTGAACGGCACTTGCACAATGCAAGGTCTCAAGCACTGCGGGCGAACAAGAAATAAGTTTTCCGGAACGCAGAGTGATCAGAGAACCATCATACTTCCAAGAACAATCTTAACGATCAACTTAGATTGATTGTTTTGAGAGTGTTAGTCATTTTTGAGAGATTCGGATATAGGCAGTATAAATAAACTAACTATATTTATTTAAAGTTCAATACACTGATTGTAATACAATAGATGTAATTATTGTGATCTTATTTTCAGGTCGGTAAGCAGGTACGGCCATTGCTGAACTACATTAGACTGGTAGTGACCGAATATATTGGAAACCGTGCTCGACCGTTTTTGTCTTGCATGGAAACGATCTGGGAACATTTCGATGAACTTTCAATTTCCTTTGGACTATTTTTAGCTACAGTCTAACTATCGATTGTTCCGTCGAAAATTCCAAACATGATTTAGGAGTATAACGAGTGTTCGTAAGAAATGAATTGAGATTAGAAAAACATAAAAGTGTCCGCTTTCTGGGAAGAGTAGTTTTTATTGAGAAACCTGAACATACAAAAAAATTCAGATATTTTGAGAAGTTAGAAATTTAATTAGCGGTCATTGATCAATGGTGGCATACAATGGTGAAGCAATCAGACATTCATTTGAAGATTCATATTTACATTATTATGGGATGTCGCCGGCAAGATAATCAATTGAACACTGTACAGGCCGATTTGAACGAGCAATCGTGTTGAATCAGATCCCCAATTCGCACGCGACCGGGGAAATGTGTTATTTAGAGTACCACCTCCCAAGATTTGATTTAACCCTGGTCCAAATCAACATTGTTTGTGATATGCAATGCAACACCCCGTACGAGTCCTGGATAAACAGTAGTTCTAAAACGCTGTTCATGCGTGCAATATAGAGGAAGAGCTTAGAGTGTTCTTCTTAATAACAAATTCAATCACAAAAAAAAATACATTTTGTGATGGTACATTAAAAAACAAAACGCGTCGAGGTGGCCCGTGAGCCTGCGACTTCAGTGGACTGATGGTAGTCATTCGAGCAAGAAGACTTGCACTACATCGATGAGAGAGCTGCAAAAGACACATTTTGTTCGAGAGTTTTAACTACATTACCAAAAATAATCTGTTGCTAAATGTGGTAATTAATAGAAACTCGGGTCTACGTAAAATTATTCATAGATGTCAGCTAAAATCATCCGATGAAAGCCAGATTCTTTACCAGAGTTTTTGTTCAGTTTGAACTATACAAGAGTTCAATGAATTCAGCATGCATTTTATTTGCAACGCAATAAAGTGCGGATGGTGAAGAATAATGGCGGCAGTGCAGCAGCGCCACCACAAGCTTTCCATTTCCCATTGCTACAGGGTTTTGCATTTGGGGAGATGACGTCCCCTAATGGCGGGGCGTGACGGAACTGCGGGAGTGAGCGACCCAGGACATGGAGGCCAGGGAGAGGAGACAAGGGAGTGAGCGACCCAGGACCTGGAGGCCAGGGAGAGGAGACAAGGGAGTGAGCGACCCAGGACATGGAGGCCAGGTAGAGGAGACAAGGGAGTGAGCGACCCAGGCCCTGGAGGCCAGGGAGAGGAGGCAAGGGAGTGAGCGACCCAGGACCTGGAGGCCAGGGAGAGGAGACAAGGGAGTGAGCGACCCAGGACCTGGAGGCCAGGGAGAGGAGACAAGGGAGTGAGCGACCCAGGAC
>SDVV010011805.1:0-15710 GCA_016164225.1 Gammarus roeselii | reverse complement strand
CAGAGTCGAAAGGCGAGTAATGTATGACCGTCAGACCAGGGAAGATTGAACCGACAGACCAGTGATGTCAGAGTCGAAAGGCGAGTAATGTATGACCGTCAGACCAGGGAAGATTGAACCGACAGACCAGTGATGTCAGAGTCGAAAGGCGAGTAATGTATGACCGTCAGACCAGGGAAGATTGAACCGACAGACCAGTGATGTCAGAGTCGAAAGGCGAGTAATGTATGAGCCGACAGACCGATGAAGACAAATCCCTGGAAACTGAGCTAAATGGCATGTCATTCCTCCTGGCTGACTGGGTGACGTCACCACTCAAACTGAGGCCGAGCAGACGCGGACATGACAGGAAGGGTATTCCAAATGATGGTTTGGGCTCATTTCAATTGTAAAATCACAAATAAAGGCTACAATTGGTTTCGTAATACGATAGTTCATCTTGCTCTGCTCCCACATGTCATGTGTTGTGCTTATTTATTTATTGGCTTTGTCTGGAAGCGATACCAGGTGAATCGCTTCTTAAAACGGGTTAGGATTTCCGAATTAGAGCACCAAAACAATCTCCCAATGAATGTGGGATATTCCTAATTTTAATTTTCATAAAGGGAATCAATGCCTATATACACATTTTATATTTCAAAGTACATTTTCCTAAGTTTAATATTTTACATGTTTCACCGACGAATCGTTCCATCCTCAAAATTAAACCCTATGCAATAAATCGTCATCTGCGGCATCATCATTCCTGTGGCTGCCTCTAACCCGGAGAATGAGGTACTTTAAATTATAGTGCACGCGATTGATTGGAATATTTAAAAACTTCGTTTGTGATGATAATGATTAGTGGGAGTCTTTCTTATGTCAAATAAAATTCGAGCACCAAATTGGTTGACAACGAGTAACCTAATGCCTGATAAAAACGTTCTTCTATAAATCTCTTAAGCCTTTTGCGAGAAAAAATTTTTGAACGCATATAACGCACAGTGGTGGCAGTTTCAGTGTGGTATATTTCATATTCAGTTGAATATAATCATGGATTTTTGTCTCTCAGATTGATCTTCACGATTCTTCAATATTTCATGGAGCATAGTTACCATAATAAGCGGTTGAAATTGGCCCCTGGAAGTTCTATTTTTCCAATTATCTAATGAATCACTTCTGATTGAATAGGAATAAAATTTCTGACATTCCGTCTTAATCACCAATTTTGAGAGATTGTTTTGTCTACCAAATTTAACTTAGTCATTTGATATTGTAGAAAAGAAATTGACTTAGAAGGTATTTACATTTGAGAAATAATCAAAATAATGGTGAATCGATACATCTCTCTTTTCTTCACTGTATAATGATGAAAATGCGCATGAATTTAACTGACCTAAATAGTCGAAACCAAATTTCAAAATGATAGAAATCCAATGTTCTCTATTCTTTGAAGTTGACAAAACAGTACCCACATTTTAGAATGTACATTATTTATTGAGAAGATTGTGGTTTCCAAGCGTCCCTCTGAAGTGAAGATTGAAGTTTAAGCAATGAATGATATAATATACCACACGGGATGTATGGCAAAGATAAGTAATCTGTAAATTGAGTTAAATAATACAACACGATTTTATCATTCAACCATAAACTTTAGAGTTTCCCCCAGTGCTGACCTACTGTTGTTTAAAGATTTTTCCTTGTTGATATTTGTGTTCTATTTTTCTAGCGTTATATTTTGTTGCTATTCGATGATGGTGAATTGAGAGGCCATGTAAGAAAATCAAATCTGATTTAGAATCGTTCAATACGAAAAAGCTCAGAAGTGATGTTCAAACTGTAATTCTCGTAAAGCGTCATCTGTTCTCCATTAAGAAAGCATCCCGTCATTTTTCGAGGTGTGTGTCTTCAAGTCTCGATGAACCAGCAATTCTCAATTTGTCATCAAATCACATTGATCCTCTGAGTCTTACTGATCTGCCGAGTCTCACTGAACCGCCAAATATCGCTGATCCGCCAAGTCTTAAGATTTTGCCGAGTCTCACTGATCCAGAAATCTCTCAGATCCGCCAGCTCACACTGATCTGCCAGGTGCCACTGATCAGTCAGGTCTCACTGGCCCTCTGAGACTCGCTGATCCTCAGAGTTTCACTGATCTACAGTCTCACTAATCTGCCAGGTCTCACTGATCCGCTCAATCTCACTGATCCGTCAAATCCAACTGTTCCACCAATTCTCAATCCGCCTGGTCGAGCTGATATGCCCTGCAGGTCTCGCTTTTACGCCAAATGCCACGGATCAGCCAGGGCTCACTTATTAGCCAGGTCTCACTGACCCGATAATTCTCACGGATCCGCAAATTCTCACTGATCCGCTCTTTCTTATTGATCCGCCATTTCTCCCTGATCTGCTAATTCTCGCTGAGTCGCCTTGTCTCACTGATTTACAATCTCACTGAATTGCATGGTATCACTGATCCGCCGTGTTTCACTAATCAGCTGTTCACTAACCAACACGCTGTTACCGATTTGTCAAGACACACTTATTCGTCTGGTCACACTGATCAGCCAGATCACTCTGATCCGCATGTTTTCACTGATCACTGATGATACGCTTAGTCTTCCATGATGCGCCAAGTTTCGCATGATCGGCCAAGTCGTAATGATTTGCCAAGTAAAGCTCCCATATCCAACCCTCTGGATTTAGATGAGGGAAATGACAAGGGACCAGATGTCACAACATTTTTTTATCTAAAATGGAAAGATTTTGTATTCTGACAGCATAAAGGTTGACTCGTATGTGATGGCCCATTTGATAGGTCCCGTTATTTCAGCGGGCTTCGTAGCTACAAGAGCAGAGACGTGTGATGGTAGGAAATACGACATGTTGATGCAGCAGTTCAAATTTGAGTCCATAACTATGGAAATGACGAGTGTGTATGCCGAGTCAACCGCACTGGGATGTAAGAGAGATCGAGCGTACTGATTGAGGGAAGCAACTGGAGATTTACACAACCTCAGTGGTTCCAGCCACATTTTGGTTTCACCGTGCAGGGGGACACTGCTTTCAGTGTTCTATCAGGAGAAATGGAAGCTAGAAAGGAGTGTTAGTGGGCCAGAAGGCGCCCCGTCAGCATACTCATTTTCATGACTTCTTCAATCCCCCTAGACTTACTTATTTTCCGAGTGCTTGTGATTCTGCAGCCATTTCACTTCCCTAGCTGTCTCGTTGCTCTGTCCGGAGTAGTTTTTTTTATTGTTTGCTTGACGACAAGAGGCAGGATTGGAAAATATGTGTTATTCGTGTGTAGGTTGCCTAACAGATAGTCTTGTGCACACGCCAAAAATCGTATGTGTGAAATATTTTTGTGTTTCCAAGCAGTGAGAACGTGATTTTTTTTTGTTTCAAGCAGGTTATTTGTAATGCCGAGAGTCACATGATGTTAGTATCTACTCCAAAGAGTTTAAAAAGTCTTTGGAATACAGCGCTTTCGTGCATCATCACAGATAAGGAGACTAATTCCTATATGTACTTCATAACAGTCTCATAAATATCCGAAGCATGATGGAGGGGGTAAAACCGAATGATTTTCTTACTGGTTAGGTACCAGCTATTTGTTTTATGATTAGATAACAGCTAATGGATGAAGCTGAGGAAGAGTTGGAGGATGAGTAGATGGAGGTGGGGCAGGAGAAGGGAGGGGAAAAGGGCTTGGATAGCCACTTTTGCTGCCCGCCGGCGCTCCCAAGAAGGACCATTAGAACCAGCAGGTTGCTGATGAGATTCTTGTGGGACTTATGAAGCAGATACCTTAAATTATTGGTCAGGTTGGGGAAAAAATGGGCCTATAATTTGCCTTGAAGCTGTACGATGACACCAGAGACCTGGAGCAGAAAGGAGGCATGATAATTTCGAATAATGATCGAAGGACGCACATAAGGCTGCGTCTTTCTGTAACTGTTGAAGCAGGTGCCGCTTAACAAGGAGCAACAGGCGGCCATCTATGTATCTCAAGATTAGGCACAGAAGCGGTATCGCAGTCGTAGGTGAGTCTTTCACTGACGACGGAACAGGGAGCGACATGACACTCAGGAATCCGACAGCAGTGAGCCTTGAACGAACAGAATCATACTCTGTCAATCCCATCGCTGACGGCGAGGTCTCATGCGATGTACCCAATTTACTCAACGTCTCCCAGTGCCCTGCTCAAACTCCATCACCTCCCATGTTTCCCCCCCAGGCTCCACCCCCACCACCACACCCGTGGTGACATCACACTGCAACTACGTCGAGAACGACAGAGGGGTCGAACGCGGAAAAACTTATGGAAATTGCCGTGATCGTCAAGACAGTATCATCCCCGATTACGCCACTAGCGAACTATGACGAGGACTTCATGGACCGTTTCTGCGCGCCTCTTCCTGCTGACGGGATGGACGTCTTATAAAGACTGCCTGCCCTCGTCTCTGCATTGAACATCGGATCGTGAGGTCTCACCCGAGGTGTTTAGAGTAGCGCCATTCATAGAAAACTACAAACGTATTCTTGTTGACATCTTGCATGTGGAATACCTCGTAGTAAGCTAATTATGGACTCACCGAAAAAAATTAGTTTAGCTTCGTAGATTGACCCTGTGGCAAAGGATTAGAATGCTGCCACCTCTGCGTGTCGTAAAAGGCGACTAATAGGTGGGTCCTGTGGTGAGGGATTTAGAATCCTGCTACCGTAACAACTTGCATGTCATAAAAGACGACTATTAGCGGCAGAGCGAGGGGGCCAAGGATCCCTTCCTCTGTAAACTCCTCCCTCTAAAACGGCAAGACAATCGGGGAGGAAGGAGAAGCTCACGCGTCTCCATGCCTCACTGTCAGGGTTGCTGAATGTGTGTGGTTGTAGTACGGATGAAGCAAAGAGGAGAGATATTGACGAGATGTTTGTGAGGGGGATGTTTGATGTGATGGAGTTGAGTGAAACGAAGTCAAAAGTACGGGCGAGTGTGCGTTCAGCGTGGTAGGTGGAAGAAAGTCAGGCGTGAAGGATAGTTGAGCACGATAAGGTGTAGTGTTTATATTGAGTGATCGGTTTGCTGGTATCATTACCGATTGTAAGGAGGTGTCCTGAAGATTGACAGTCAGGTTAGGTATAGAAAGAGTGGCGTTCGTGACTTCTTACGGAGCTGTTAGCAGGAGTGAGGAGGGTGAAAGCAATTTTGGACTGACCTGAGTAACTGTATTGAAAATTGTGATGGGGAATACAATGCGGTTGTACTGGGTGGCGTAATGCAAAAGTGGAGAGTGTAGTGGTGAAGAATGTGTCTGGGAGTTATAGCGTTCCCAGTAGTAATGAGAAAGGGTAGAACTTGTTAGGTTTATGCATGGAGCTGGAGCTTTGGTTGGAAACAGCTTGATGAATTAGCGGGATATCCACAAGTACGCATGGGTAAGGATGGCTCATGGTGCAGTGGTTGAGAGTGCGCTGATGGATTTTGTACTGATTTCGAGGAGAGTGGTGGAGAGGCTGTTGGATTTACGGGTGATGAGAGGAGAGAGTGAAGGAGTGTGTGACCATTTACTGGTGGTAGGAAGATTAAAGATTAGGCAGAGATTGAAGAGGAACATGAGGGTATGTGGAGGAAAAGAGATAGTCAAGGTGAGTGAACTACATTTGGAAACCTGAACTGAGTTGTTCCAGAATGCGTTGAGACATGAATATGATAGCGAGTGTGTGCAGGAACCGAGGAATCCTGAGGAAAAATGGGAGACGTTCAGAGATGTGTTGTTGAGATGTGCGAAAAATGTGTTGTGTGTGGCGTGTGGGCAGGTGCAGAGGAAAGGGCAGAGAGGAATGGTTGCAAGCCTGGTCGGTAGTGGCCTATTACAACTACTATCGAGAGATGAGACAGGAGGTATAGCGGGGGATGGGAAGAGTCAAGAGGGACTGATGCCTAGTTGGGCATGCGGTATGTCATAATTTTGAAGAGAACATAAAGATGCTGTGGATGGAAGTGCAGAGAGGAAGAATGGAGGAGACCGGAAAGGAGGTGGTAGTGAATGATGAAAATTGCCGATTGTTGTTGGAATGTGGTGAAGTACAGAATAGGTGGGCGAGTATGCTATTTAGTTTCTGAATTTTGAGGATGTCACAGATGCTGCCATTGTAGCTGTGAATGGTGGTTCACGACTGCAGTTGTTGGGAGAAAGACTTGTTGCTGACATCAATGAGGTGGAAGTGCCGGAGACAGTAGTGGTGAAACAAGCAATGGAAGCCCCTGGCTTGGACCGCAGAGTGACTGAGTGCCAGAAGAGAGGTGGAGTACCAATAGTAGAATAGCTTGTGAGGCAACTAACCTTGTGTTATGTGTCGCGCATGGTGCCGACTGAGTGGTGCAGTGCTTGCATTGTTCCGCTGCGCAACGTTAAAGGAGATAAAATTGAGGTCTGCAACTCGATAGTTATCAGTTTGTCATGTGTTGTGGGTAAACTGTACGGGAGAGTTCTAATCAAGAGGATTAAAGACACTACGGATGGTGCAATTGGCGTGGAACAGGATGGCTCTTCGAGAGTGACAGAGGGTGTATTGATCAGATTTTTGCAAAAAGAGAAGACTGGGGGAAGTACCTAGCAAAGGGAAAGGATGTGTTCTGAACCATCATGGATTTGGTAAATGCCGACGTTATTGTCGACAGGGAAGCACTGCGGAGGAGGTTGCGTCTACGTCGGGTGGGCGGAAATCTGTTGAGAGCTTTTCAGAGTTTTTATGTTGGCAGCAGGGCATGTCTGAGTGAGAACCAAAGTGAGTGCTTGGTTCACAGTAAAAGTGGGACGGAGACAAGGGTGCGTTATGTCTCGCTGGCTGTTAAATCTCAACATGGATTTAGTGGTCGGGAGGTGAACGTGAGTGTATTGTAATGGTAGTGGCTTATAGCTAGCCGATGTAGCAAACGAGCGGAGTTGGCAGTTGAGTCAGTTGCTGCATGCGGATGACACGGCACTGGTGGCGGATTCTGAAGAGAACTTGTGTAGGCTGGTGTTGGAGTTGGGCGAAATGTGTTATATGCTGAAGCTGCGAGAGTTAGTGGAGGAGTTCATGGTTTGAGTACATCGGCTCTCATGTGGGGAAGACTGAACTCGTGGAACTAGTCGCATTATTCTGTAGGATGGGTGTAAAGTGTTGGGTGCACTGAGTAGTGTAATGAGCTGTAGGACGTTAGGGGTGTTTGAGGGTTGCAGCTGTCCCAACTTTGCTCTAAGGAGTTGAGACCTGGGAGTGGAAACAAAAGCGTGAAGAAGGTTACATGTTTTCGAGATGAAATGTTTGGAAATCATGACCAGTGTGACGCTGAGAGACAGGGTTTATGACGACGTTGTTCAGATTAATACCGGGATAGTGAAGAAGGCAGAGGATGGAGTAGCTGCACGTGTTCTGAGGTGTCTCGGATAAATGGTATGAATAGATGACCGAAATTTGAGGGGATGGATGGCTTGAAGCAGGCGTTATAAAGGAGAAACGTAAGTGTGGAGGTAGTAAAGAGCGTGAAATGGATAGACGCTGCCCTAATGGGCTCTCACGCCCTTGCATTGAGGTCATGCGTGGGACAAGGGCCCGGTCACTATGACGCAAAAGGAATAGGCGACTTTCACTGTTGGGCCCAGCTGCTGACACTGACCTCGGACCGAGAGTGTGTGTTGCCGGGTGTCCCGGCCGAGCCCGTCATGGCAAAAGGGTTAGTTTATTCCAGTGTGAGTGTGTGAGTGGAGTGTGAAGTTCACCTTGCCGTTAGCCAACCCGCTTCCTAGGGGATTTGGACTAGTATCAGTAGCTGTACCTGTCTGTATCTATAGCCCTACTTTTTACCATTGAGTCTTTTTGATTCTCGATTTTATATAATAAATATTAATTGTGTAACGAAAAAGTCTAATTTAAGATTACGGGAAGCTCAAGTTATTCAGGGGTCGATCTAGTAGACGGATTGCGCGCTTTCTCATTCTATGCTGCTTATTCCTTAAAGGTATTAATACCCTATTTTAAATTCATGGATATTGAAAATAACTCGGGTTATTGTTATAATTTTGTTCTCGACACGAAATAATTCCGTATCCTTGTTTTTCCGATTCCTGTTTCATTCTGACCCGATCTCTGTTCAATAATGATCGTACAGAACCGCATGAAAATTCGTTAATGACTAGGGACCACTGGCCTCGAGAAACCCAATCACGGTTTCATGTTGCCAGATCCCTGTTCAATGGTGCCTTGATTCCTGATTCATGGTGCCCTGATTCCTGATTCATGGTGTCCTGATTCCTGATTCATGGTGCCCCATTCCGGTTTTGTGTTGCCCTGATTTGTTGTTGCAGTCCCTCAACCATTTTTTGATATTGTTCCAAGCGTGACATAAATTGAAACACCACCACATACTATGCATACGTGATGCACTCTGATTGAATTACGTCATCCATGATATTGTAAACGCGGGGATGAATAAGTTTATGGGTATTATGTAGATCACGCCCAATAACTATTTTTTAACGAACATCAACATTCTGTTTCAGTCGCAGTCTAATCAGGAAAATAATGGCTAAAATGGTGACACGCAGCATATTTATTGAACGTTTCGGGCTCAGCCCATCATCAGCAATGTAAAACTGGAAGAAGAACAAAATTAGGTTATTTATATTTTCTGTTTTGTAACTAACTCCATTTTGTTTTCTTTCCAGTTTTACATTCCTGATGATAGGCTGAGCCCGAAACGTTCAATAAATATGCTGCGTGTCACCATTTTAGCCATTATTTTCCTCCTTATTTTAACGAGGCTTGGACAATCAACACAGACTGAAAATTCAAATAATTTTGAAGTGTGGTGAATCGCAGGATAAGGTAAATACTCATCAAATAAACTTTATTTGGAAGTTATACCTTTGCAGATTGTTGTTGTGCGCTACTCTCGATAATGAAAGGAAGATGTGAGTTTTTAAGGGCTCATTAAGGGGTTCTCTAGGGTATCAAAAAGCGGCCCGTGGTAAATTTTGGTGAAGATTTGATAAGCTGGATATGGAATAATATTGAACAAGGTCGTTAATTACAATGACAACGACTGGATGTATACATAATTGATGCCTATGTCCAAACTCGTTCTTTTTATTATTTTTTTTTCCAGAAAATGTTCAATGGAATTGAACTCATTTCACTAATATTGAACGATGTATTTCACTAAAGATACTCACAGAAGTTAACAATTTAGGCAAAGCTTCATGTAAGTATGGTCGGACCTGAGTATTGACGACGAGACTAACGTTCCCAAGAACACAAGTACTGCTGATGAAAAAAAGTGAATTAAAAGTATGTTCCACGGATAGGATTAGAAAACCGCGATATATGAAGATCCATCGATAAAAAACTTGTGGAACTAGTTTATAAATCTACGGAACAATGAGACTTGTGGAAGTTTGGGAATACGATGACATGCAAACACGAGTCTAGAGTCATTAGGTAGCTAATGTCATTAATTTGAACCTCGATTGACTCAACTTTTATCAATTTTGAACTGAACCCTCCCCTACGTCGATTGAGGTGTCCTATTTATCAAAATCATTTAGCTCAGAGGCTGTTATGAACTGAACTGAGACAAGCCAAGTCAACATTGCATTTATTGGTAAGCTACCATGAATGATTTTAAAGAGTACACGATAAGAAGTAATATGTTAGGGAAACACGCTTTTAAAGCATTATTTTTTCACAATTGAGAAAAGGAGGATACAAATTGGTAGAGACGAGAAAACCACACGGTTCTTCCCTTGCGTGTGCCCTGTCTCTTGTTCCCCAATCTTAGTTCCGGGCAACGCTTCGAGACGCTAAGACCGCATTCTTGTCTCGACCCAACTGAAAAACTTATGCGAAAATCCCCCGAAGTCTTATTTTCCGGTGAAGAGTTCTCCTTTCTGCTGGGGAAAGGAAAGAAGAAGAATCCACTTTTCGATGCAATAGAAAGGGCATGAGTTTTGGTCAAAGATTTGAACACTCGGGCAATCTCTTTGATGCCGCCGTTGGTTGCGAGCGATGCAAATGTTACCTCGAACGACCTCCATTGGGCGAGCTTTCAGTTTGCTCTGAGGAGAATGGGCTTGAGAATAACTCGAGTATTTGTTATCAATAATTTGCCGCTATTGTGTGATCAGTGTGAAGCTTTTGATGTTGTAAACTCAAATGTGAAGCGCAGTGTTCTCTCTGAAGCGCTGTCGCTGTTTTATATTTTAGTTTGTATGTCTTCTATTCAAGTCTGACTGACTCAGATCTTTCAAATGATGGTTAATATCAAGAGATATTGACATAAATTTATGAACAGCCCCGCGGTGGGTACTGAGTAGCTCTCGTCTGAAGCAGTCAAAACTATCGAGTCATCATTGGCATGACGTACGGTGGACCATGCATCGGCCGTGAGCAATATATTTGTTGGTGTTTAGTAAATAATATCGACTGGATCTCTTGTTTTCAGGGATTCAATCTTGAGGATGCCTCCAGGTATGCGAATGTCAGGTCCACGTCCATTTCATGTTGACTAACCAATTATAGTCAAATGGTCGGTAAACGACTGGCCTCTGAACACACAACGTTTGATCTCCTTCACGGCCGAGAGGATGAGGACGAGAAGGCCGCTCACTGCCGTGCCAACAAATACTGAGATCATAGAAGCAGGTCCTGACCTCTACAATTCTGACGACTGCATAGTCAAGCGAGAACTTGGTTGTCAGCTTCCCATTCTTCAGTAATCAAAGGGGGACACTCACTATCTAAATTCCGGTATTTTGTGTATTTTGATAATTAATACATAGCAGCTGGCCATTTTTTCATGAGTTTTACTTCTCATAACTAGTAAGTAATATGATGAATATTTTTCGGAAGACATTAAACAACACTTCTCTGCATTGATAAATCTCAAACTTACACGCAGTTCGATATCTGTATTAATCAGCACAAGCTGCCAGCCGATATAATTGTATCAAGAGCGCAGGTCAGATGTCCGCCATTGCTTTGTTTTTCGTGGAAATAATTCATGTATTTCTATCAAGGTATTCGCGAACCGTATTTACAGCAACTATACCATCCTGTTACAAAGAAGCTTTGAGTGCTTTGTTGCGGTTTCTTAGTGCGTCTAAGAGCACCCTGGCACAATCAAAAGAGGAAGCCTAATCCTATTAGATATTGTTAGTATTGCAATGATGCTGCCCTTGTTTAAGCCGGGCTGTTCACACTTAATCTGTAATATTTTCTGATTTACTTTTGGTGAGTTAAATTTTCATACTATAGATTTCTTTCCGCTCTGTTTCCCGAGTTGTCGAACGTGTTTAATTGTGCATTCATTTTTTGTCATGATACATAGAAGTGAATTTCCCGGAAAAATAAAATGAATGCTGGGCAAGCTAGAACATTTTTTTTCGTTATTCTGTGTAATTCAAATGATAGTTTCAACCTGCTAATAAGTGTCATTAAACATTCCTTAGATGCTATAACTCAGTAATCGTTGTTTGAAACATATATTTTTAAATCACAAGTTTCTCCAACATCGAAAATTTAAAACGGCTAAACTTTGAGTGCTTGTAAATTTTGATCATGTTCCAGTGATTTTCAGTGGTGTTTTTGTGTTTCAATAAAACAAAACAATCAAGTTGAAATATGACACACTCACTGTAATGATGTTATTATAAATTCTCCTAATTTGAATTTAAATAAGTTTTTGACACATAAAAAATTGAATAGAACATCTTTTGCATCTTTCTATTGTTTTACAAGTTCCCCACTGAACTAGGCGGATGCTATTCTGAATCACTCAACAGATAATTTTTCTGCTGTATCACAGCCCTAGTCTGGTTTGGACTGGGTTGGATACTTTCATCTCTGAAGGAAGTAACATTTTTCCGGGACTCTCAGCTCCCTTTCGCTTCCCTGCACGCATGCTGGTCAACGAGCCTCCGCTAAGAAGTACGTCGCGCCTAACTCGCTCTCTATCTTCCCCCCCTTGCTGGATACGAAACCAAAAAAATGAAACCATAAAATGAAACCAGATGAAACCAAAAAAATCTGGGTAATCAAAAATGAATAAATGAAATTACTATCATCTTTCGAGAAACATACTTTAGTTTGGATTTTGTTACGTAATTATATTATGACCCTGCTTCTGAATGAATTCGTGAAATTAAATGTTTAATAAATTGGGTAAAAATGGCAGTTTTGGTTTCTGCACAACTCATTTAATAATAAGAAGACTATTTTTGCTGCTATAAATAGACCTTGTCGAGGTCGTTTCTACCTAGTCGACTACACAGATCTCCAGCCTTTCCTCATAATAATCACCCCTCTGTCGGTGTTTTTTGATGACTGTTTCCCCGTCTCCTAGTTGAACAATACCACTCCCACCGGTCTATCTATACACCGCTGGCTCTTAAAACTGCTGCAGGGGTTTGCGTCAAGACGGTATGCCAAATGATGGCATGAAGCACTTCCCTTCCTCATGACTCATTCGTCGTCTCAGTCGAACTTTTCGCCCGTTAACTTGGCAAATAGTTATTAAAAAAAAAAAAAACTGAACGATTCTTGACAGCCATAGCAGGCTTTTTCAACTCTCCACTGTGCAGAACAGGATATCCAGCGAGCTGCCCAAAATTTCCCCAAGAGGGCATAATCTCTGGCCCCACAGGCGTAGATGCATTTCTTAAACTCAATTCCACTAATCGGAATCAAATTAATGCTTTTATTTAAAAAGACTGGACCCCTATCATACTTTCATGCAGCATCATAACACGGAGCACCGCATCGCTATGTGGTAGCACGAATAATTATTCCTACAAGTACCTGCCAAACTAATTGACAAACATACTGGAGCAATTATTTGGGAACTCACCGCGTTCATGTTGCGCTTATGCCACACTTTGTGAACAGACTGCCATCTGATGGAAGTCAATATTTTATTCTTTCGCATCAAAGCAGGAAGTGTATAGCATGTCTATCTCAAAACTCTGATCTTCGATGTTGCTCCGGTTTCATGCCAGCTATTATTAAAGGTAAAACAGCCATCCTTCCTTCCACAATTTCGCACGACACATTCATCACGCAACACCAAACAACAGGATTTCTCACCCTTAAATATAGTACATAAACAAATAATTATAATTAATAGGCCAAGGTACAATAGCAAAATGAACATTTGTAAAAATTATTCGTAAAAAAAAATTAAATTGGTGAATCACTATGATTGTTAATTTTACTTCCGTATTTGAGTTTCATCAGAGCATGTGTCAGATTGGGTTTTGAGGTGCTGCTTGGGTCACCGGGAAAGAGGGACTGAGGCAAGACTGCGTTATGCCACCCCGGCTGTTTGATCTGTACGTGGAAGGAGTGGTTAGGAAAGTAAAGAAGGGTGCAATGAAGCTTGGATTAGAGCTGTTGGAAGCGAGTAGGCGTAGTTGGCAGTCGAATCAGTTACTGTTTGCGGATGAGACGGCATTGGTGGCGGATTCGAAGAAGTTGTGTTGGCGAGTGTCGGAGTGTGGCAGTGTGTGAGAGGAGGACGCTTCAAGTGAACGTTGGTAAAAGTAAATTAAAGGAGTGTAGACGCGAGCAGAATTAGTGCCCTCCTATATGGATTGTTAATGGAGGATGCTCAGTGTTTTGAGTACCCGGGCTCGCATATGGAGAAGACTGAACTAGTGGAGACAGGTGGATTCGCGAGTGAAGGAAGGGTGTAAAATGTTGAGTGCACTGGAGAGAGCTATGAGATGGTGGATGTCTGGGCTGCAAGCAAAAAGAAGGTTGTATGAGGGGGTACTTGTTCTAACTGTGCCCTACGGAGCTCAGACTTGGAAATACTTCGAATCCCACAAAAAAAAATGCATGTAGGCTTTCTGTCTGTCATAAATCATCCACGAATTTGCTGTTGCTCTTTTATATACCGTGCCTAACATCAATAGATAATTATCAAGGTATATTTAACAAAAAATATGACATACATTGGCGGATGAAAACTCGTCAAGGTGTAATCAAAAACATTGCAACATGGAAATATTTTTGGTCAATTATTCAACTTGATCAACTTCGATGTTTAGTGCGTCCTTTGAAACTGAACCAAGCTTTAAAACAATGAAGCAAGAAAGATTGAATAGCCAAGAACTATTAATTCATTGTCTGTTGAAATTTTAATATTTAAAATAATATTTCCCTACCAACTGCGCGTCGGTGGCTCTCATACACCCGAAAAATTTAAATTCTTACCCCAACAGAACGAGCTGTTTGATATCCGCAACAATTTACTTAATTGCTGGTAACCCGCGCGTGCGCGCGTGCGCGCGTGCGGATCATTAAATCACGAATAAATATTTACCCTGACATATCAGAGCTATAATTGCTCACATTAGATACAGACATCCTATATGCTGCGAGCTCCCTAACCCTCTTCCACATGTACTAAGCAATCACTCGAATCCCGTGCTCTATGCCAGTGATGGTTTCTTGAGTTTTTAATCGCTATACTTCACCTAGTAAACCTGAAATATTATTTTCAACCATAATATACATCAGAATGTTATCCATATTCAGAAAGTAACTTGAAATATTATCATTCTATAAATGCGATTAATCATCTATGTACAATAAGAGCTTATTGATGAGCACTGACCAGTCGATGAACGCCACGCAGGCGAGTCTGTGTAACCTCCCTCCCGCCCTCGCTGGAATCAAAATATTTATTCGCTGCTAAGCATAATAACAAAATGAATGCACTGAGATCGTGCATGCCATTTATTCATCACGAAAACAGTACTACGAGATACCTGGTGAACGGAGTATAACATATTCACCAAGGACAAAGTTACTGTTCAGTATATAGAGCAAAAACCAACCATTGTCTAGGGCATGGGATAATAGTTAACTGTTGTTCTCACTCATGTTCGTCTGGATGAATTTCTTAATAAATTCCGCATTGCTTCAAAATGGGCTTAACTCCCTGTAAGCACATTACTGTTGAACGGTAGAACATTTTTTTTTTCGTGGATTCATTTGTTTGAGGTTCCAATTAAATATTTTTTACACGCTGATGGAATGTTGATGTTACATCTGTAATATGTTATTATTTTAGCTTATTATCAGAATTAAGTCACTATTTGACATGATAGAAACTGTGTTTTGTCGTCGGACACGAAAGCGACTTAGTTAGAGGTCCCTCTTTACCATGGCCTCTGTAAACAGACCCCTTTGTTAGCCCAGTGCTCGGTCTCAACCGAGACCAAGATGTTTAATGACCAATCAATGTTGTGTGCTCCGCTCGACTGCTTTGTAATACAGGTTCGATACAGATAATGTCGGCCGTTAGATGCAATCGCCTTGCATTATCAGTGAATTGTTGACCTGCGTGCTCTGCACTGTGTGGAGAAGTCCAACAAACCACTCTATGTGAACAGTTGTGTTTTTTGCTAAAGTAATTTGACATGCCACCCTGATCATAGTCCTTTCTCAATCGGAAAAATCTAAGCAGCTATTGATCTAATATGGGCGACATCAACCAATGAGTTTATTAAATACTGCATTCGCCGCATCTCTATCATATCGTTTGCTGCTTGACGATTAGGAGTAAATCGTCATTTTATGTTCCTAAAGCAATTATTGTGAACAAATTTTGAAGATATTTCAACATCGAATTGAGGTAATGTAATGTTCATTCTGTATGTTTCATGTGCCAATATTATTTA
>SDVV010011804.1:0-15711 GCA_016164225.1 Gammarus roeselii | reverse complement strand
ACAACTGGAAGCAACATCTAGAAACTAAAAGTAACATCAAAGCGCAACATATAGGACTATTTTTGTCGAGTTGAGCTGATGACCTTATATTGGTTTCTAAGCTATGAATATGAAAGACGAATAATCAATTGTTATTAATTTATTATTAACTTGCATTAGAGCTCTGTATCCTGTATCTATTTCATGGTAATGTCTAAATTGTAAAGTATTATTTGCTTCAGTTATGAATGCTTAGCAATCAAACCGAAAAGAAGATAAGGTCAAATTTTTCAACCGGTAATTCCAAAGGAAGAATTCGCACTCTTTAATACTGTTGATAACATGTTGGAGCTCTTTAATACTGTTGATGACATGTCGAAGCTCTTCAATACTGTTGATGACATGTTGGAGCTATTTAATACTGTTGATAACATCCAGTAACATTTACCCCCACGCCAACGGAGAATTTCTCACATAGCTTCCTAAGAACCCCTCATTTATCCCCCTTGGGGCGACCATTGTAATATCATCTTTATCAATTATCTCACGTGCATCATTTCCGCCGCGTTTCCATCTCACGTCGGTCTTTTATTAGCAGTAATGGACATGGGGATAAAATAGGCTTAAGGAATAACGTTCGCGACGGGTAAATATGCTGCACTCCCTAATGGACCCGTCAACGCGTCGGATTGATTCCACGTCTCACAGAGTTGATGAAAGACTTGGCTGGAACGTTGATGGAGAAAGAGAGAACAAGCGCTAGCCTTTAAATATGGTAAGAAGATTCATGGATAAAAAATTAAAAATACGATTGAATGTATCGCAGATAAGTGGTAAACACATTCTTTGTGTTGCGTCGGCGCATAAACAAAGCAGCCACTACGTTGGAACAACCCGATATAGTTTTCCATTTCTCTCTATGTGGGACGCTGCAAAGAAACTATAAGAGACGGAAATTTATTTCATTCTCCAAACGCTGGTACTTTATTTTATTTAGATTGTAAAATAATAAATGAAATAGTTGATACAATCAATTGATCACGTATACGAAAGACGTTCCTTTGGAAAAGTGTATTCTGCATGAAACCGGTCGGAGGAATGAATCTACGTTTCTGAATCTTTCAACGTTGAAATTAGTTTCACTTACATGCGACATAAATGATATGAACTGTTATATTTTTGTATGGATTTGGCTTGACATTGTGATCGATTCGGTAAAAAACTGAATCGAAACGTCAAAACTTGTGAAGTTATTCAAATAAGACAAGAAACGCATACGATAAAATGTGTGCTTCTCCATAAATTGAACCATAATTGCTCAAATAAGTAACTTTTAAATTATTATATCGCTTACAACTGATGACATATAAAACTGATACCACATCATTGTTTATGTATCTCCACATTTCCCTAGCGAAACAAACGAAGAGTGACCAATAAAAAACCAATTGGACTTCATAACTCTGGCTTTGGTATGCTCGCCCCTGGGGCAGTGATGATTGAGTGCTACTATGAGTTACCTGACACTATTATTATGCGAATACTGATATATGGACAGGATTCAAGCTACCAGGAGTTACCTGACACTATTATTATGCGAATACTGATATATGGACAGGATTCAAGCTACCAGGAGTTACCTGACACTATTATTATGCGAATACTGATATATGGACAGGATTCAAGCTACCAGGAGTTACCTGACACTATTATTATGCGAATACTGATATATGGACAGGATTCAAGCTACCAGGAGTTACCTGACACTATTATTATGCGAATACTGATATATGGACAGGATTCAAGCTACCAGGAGTTACCTGACACTATTATTATGCGAATACTGATATATGGACAGGATTCAAGCTACCAGGAGTTACCTGACACTATTATTATGCGAATACTGATATATGGACAGGATTCAAGCTACCAGGAGTTACCTGACACTATTATTATGCGAATACTGATATATGGACAGGATTCAAGCTACCAGGAGTTACCTGACACTATTATTATGCGAATACTGATATATGGACAGGATTCAAGCTACCAGGAGTTACCTGACACTATTATTATGCGAATACTGATATATGGACAGGATTCAAGCTACCAGGAGTTACCTGACACTATTATTATGCGAATACTGATACATAGACAGGATTCTGATACATAGACAGGATTCTGATATATAGACAGGATTCTGATATATAGACAGGATTCTGACACGTAGAAAGGATTCTGATACATAGACAGGATTCTGATATATAGACAGGATTCTGATATATAGACAGGATTCTGACATGTAGAAAGGATTCTGATATATAGACAGGATTCTGATATAAAGACAGGATTCTGATATATAGACAGGATTCTGATATATAGACAGGATTCTGATATATAGACAGGATTCTGATATATAGACAGGATTCTGATATATAGACAGGATTCTGGTGTATAGACAGGATTCTGATAAATTAAGGATTCTGATATATAGACAGGATTCTATGATATGAACGCTTACAAGACAAGAATTTTCCTAGTTAAATATTTGTCTATATTTGGCATATAAATGATGCTTTTTGATAACAACTTAGTATCATCGTTCCACTTGTGAGTGTATCAATTAAGAGACTGCCTTTTGATGACCAAAACGGCACTGGTTGATTTGAATTCGTTTTGAATTTGACCTACATAATGCGATTCCTTGAACTGCACATAATTAAACAGGAAGAAACCTTTTCCCACTTATATCCCATGAATATGATGCTCAACAAATGATCTCCCCATGAGGCACCACTGAATTATCTCACTGCCAGGCACCACCATCTATATGATGTTCAACATACCAACTCACCACCAGGCACCCTCGAACCTTCTCGCTGCCAGCCACCACCATGAATAAAATGCTCAACAAGCCATCCACCCGCCAGGCACTGCCAAACCATTCCACTGCCAGGAACCACCCTTAATAAGATGCTCAACAAACCATCTTACCACCAGGCTCCACCGAACCGTCAATTGACTCTAGGCCTTCCTTAAGTCACTGCTACACTAGTCAGTTGCCTCTAGCCTTCCGTGTATCACTGCTACACTAGTCAATGGCCTCTAGGCCTTCCTCATATCACTGCTACACTAGTAAATGGCCTCCAGGCCTTTCTCATATCACTGCTACACTAGTCAATTGCCTGTTGGCATTCCTTAAGTCACTGCTACACTAGTCAATTATATCTAGGCCTTCCTCATATCACTGCTACACTAGTTAAGGGTCTTTAGGCCTTCCTCATGTCACTGCTTCACAAGTCAATGGCCTCTAGGCCTTCCTCATAACACTGCTACACTAGTCAATTGCCTCTAGTTTTTCCTCCAGTCACTGCTTCACTAGTCAATTGCCTCTAGGCCTTCCTCATATCACTGCTACACTAGTCAATGGCCTCTAGGCCTTCCTCAAGTCACCGCTTCACTAGTCAATATCCTCTAGGCCTTCCTCGTATTACTGCTTCACTAGTCAATTGCCTCTAGGCCTTCCTCAAGTCACTGCTAAACTTGTCAATTGCCTCTAGGCCTTCGTCATATCACTGCTACTCTAGTCAATAGCCTCTAGATTTTCCTCAAGTCACTGCTACACTAGTCAATTGCCTCTAGGTCTTCCTCCAGTCACTGCTACACTAGTCAAATGTCTCTAGGCCTTCCTCATATCACTGCTACACTAGTCAATTGCCTCTAGGCCGTCCTAATATCACTGCAACACTAGTCCATTGCCTTTAGGCCTTCCTCATATCACTCCTACACTTGTCAATTGCCTCTAGGCCTTCCTCATATCACTGCTACTCTAGTCAATAGCCTCTAGATTTTCCTCAAGTCACTGCTACACTAGTCAATTGCCTCTAGGTCTTCCTCCAATCACTGCTACACTAGTCAAATGTCTCTAGGCCTTCCTCATATCACTGCTACACTAGTCAATTGTCTCTAAGCCTTCCTCAAGTCACTGCTACACCAGTCAATTGCCTCTGGGCTTTCCCCAAGTCACTGCTACACCAGCCAATTGCTTCTAGGCCTTCCTCAAGTCACTACTACACCAGCCAATTGCTTCTAGGCCTTCCTCAAGTCACTACTACACCACTCAATTGTCTCTGAGCCTTCCCCAAATCGCTCCTACACTAGTCAATGGCCTCTAAGCCTTCCTCAAGTTACTGCTACACTAGTAAATGGCCTCTAGGCCTACCTCAAGTCACTGCTACACTAGTCAATTGCCTCTAGGCCTTCCTCAAGTTACTGCTACACTAGTCAATGGCCTCTAGGCCTTCCTCAATCACTGCCTCCAACCACTTTTTCAAATCCCAACTTTTATTCCCTTTCTCTAATTCATGACTCACGAACAGCCTCAAGTACAAATTCAGCAATTGCTGTTTAAATCGAGGTTATAATATTTCCGAAGAAATCTTACACGATTGTAGGCATTGAGGTCATTCGTGGGCTGCCATCGGGAAGTTTCTTCAATTCGGAAAATACTCATTCATTTTCTTGGTTTCAATGCCATGCAGGAAATGAAGAAAGTTTAAAATTGGTCAGTGGGAAAATAATAATTTCTTCATAAACAAAAAATATCAAAGTAGGTTAAAGTCTACCAATAACTCAATACTCACAAAAGAATTTTAGAATTAACCTACAGAACATCAATGCGCATACATTAAAACTGTCTAATTTAATTAATTCCAGCATACCCCTCCGTGCTGCTACTCCCATCAATGCTGTGGCAGTTCATTTCCTCTCCAATATCCTGCCGGGGTATCTTTTAATGAACCAACCCCCATTGTCGGCTGCAGAACAAACAAACTGCAACATGGTGCATTGCGAAACCTGGGTATCAATTTATTATTATTTTACATATATATGTATATGTGCAACTTGTTGATTTTCAACCTCTACAAAAAAAAATGTACGAAGGAGTAAACCGTCGAAGTGTTTAAAGACTGATGAACAAATACCATTGGCGCTAAGCTCTCTAAGTCAATGATGAACAGCTAGTGTTGATGTTTGTAAAACATTTCTACCCATTAAAGTACTCGGAACACATCCTAGAGTCTTGTAAATAAGTTCACCGTCAGATTGAGAGGCCAGAAGAGGCCAGATGAGGTAGTTCATTTTAATGAAACTTTCAGGTGTTATAAACACGACAGTCGACAATATCTTCCCCCCTGTGCATTTACTGTATTGATCACAAGCGATGTCGAGCACAAATCACGTAATAGCCAGGAATTTGCGAGTACTATGGCTTATGCACGACACACACCATGTATGAATGCTGAGGGATGGAATGGTCAGGCTTCCAACAGACATCTCAGTCTCGTTCCCCCAGACAAGCCCAATAATAGCTCAGGATATCATTCAAAACCGAAAAGAATAATGTCTTAACAAACCACAAATGAACCACAGATATCCTACAGATCTAAACTAACCGGAAATAATCCAGAGTCCTTCATCGATCGAGGTTGACATCATTAGTCTTCACATCCATTGACTGTTTGCTTACAGCTGAGGTTGCCCAGAATCGCCAGCATCCTTCGAGACGATGTCTGGTGCGGACCTATTGAACCTCGACCTAGAACGAGGAAATACATCATCCCTTATATATCTGACATGTCTCGAGTAGCACAAGTTCATTAAGGGCCAAACGGCCCTCCCTTTGGTGACCAAGGCTTCATTAGTCCACTAATGAAGTCTGCCGATGAGATGAGTCGTAACAAGGACGCACTGCTTGAAGGTAGCATGAGTCTTGTGCTTCGTCCTATCGTGGGTCGACACTTGCTATTGGAGTTGAGGTGTATTGTTGGATCAACTGTTCTGTGTAGTATAACGACATCACTAGTCTGCCTAATACGTTCTTGATTAATATCACGGCATCTTCCGCCCGCCTCGTAGTTTCCTGAATTTATGACATCGGAAAGTGCCTCAAATACCGAGTAACATATTCGAACACACTCACTTAGTGGGAAACATAGTTGAACACACTCCCCTAGTACACCACCTTGTTGAACACACTCCCCTTGTGAACCACATTGTTGAACACACTCCCCTAGTGTGCTACACCGTTGAACACACTCCCCTAGTTTGCCACATTGTTGAACACACTCCCCTAGTATGCCACATAGTTGAACACACTCCCCTAGTGTGCTACACCGTTGAACACACTCCCCTTGTGAGCCACATTGTTGAACACACTCCCCTAGTGTGCTACACCGTTGAACACACTCCCCTAGTTTGCCACATTGTTGAACACACTCCCCTAGTGTGCTACACCGTTGAACACACTCCCCTAGTGTGCCACGTTGTTGAACCCACTCCCCTAGTGTGCTCCATAGTTGTACACAATCTTCTAGTGAGCCACATAATTGAAAACACTTCCCTAGTACGCCACATAGTTGAACCTACTCCAATAGAATGTCACATTGTTGAACACACTCCCCTAGTTTGCCACATTGTTGAACACACTCCCCTAGTATGCCACATACTTGAACACAGTCCCCTAGTGTGCCACATTGTTGAACACACTCTCCTAGTATGCCACATAGTTGAACACACTACCCTAGTGTGCCACATTGTTGAACACACTCTCCTAGCATGCCACATAGCTGAACACACTCCCCTAGTTTGCCACATTGTTGAACACACTCCCCTAGTATGCCACGTACTTGAACACAGTCCCCTAGTGTGCCACATTGTTGAATACACTCTCCTAGTATGCCACATAGTTGAACACACTCCCCTAGTGTGCCACATTGTTGAACACACTCTCCTAGCATGCCACATAGCTGAACACACTCCCCTAATGTGCCACATTGTTGAACACACTCTCCTAGTATGCCACATAGCTGAACACACTCCCCTAATGTGCCACATTGTTGAACACACTCCCCTAGTGTGCCACATTGTTGAACACACTCTCCTAGTATGCCACATAGTTGAACACACTCCTCTAGTGCGTCATATTGTTGAACACACTCTCCTAGTATGCCACACTCCCCTAGTGAGCTACATAGTTGAACACACTCCCCTAGTTTACCACATTGTTGAACATACTCCCCTAGTATGCCACATACTTGAACACACTTCCCTAGTGTACCACATAGTTGAACACACTCTCCTAGTATGCCACATTGTTGAACACACTCTCCTAGTATGCCACATAGTTGAACACACTCCCCTAGTGTGCCACATTGTTGAACACACTCCCCTAGTGGGCCACATTGTTGAACACACTCCCTTAGTGTGCCACATTGTTGAACACACTCCCCTAGTGTGCCACATTGTTGAACACACTCCCCTAGAGGGCCACATTGTTGAACACACTCCCCTAGTGGGCCACATTGTTGAACACACTCCCCTAGTGGGCCACATTGTTGAACAAACTCCCCTAGTGGGCCACATTGTTGAACACACTCCCCTGTTGATTCTTACAAATCCACATTTTATGCCACGTTCAGTGATCTCATTTCGTCCCTCTCGCCATACCACCCGGCTGGTACCTGTACCTGTAAAGCAGTTATACTATCCGTCTGGTACCTGCACATGTAACGTAGGTATACCATCTGTCTGGTACCTGTAAATCGGGTATACTACCCGTCTGGTACCTGTACCTGTTAAGCAAGTGTACCACCCGTCAGGTACCTGTACTAGTAACGCAGGCATACCACTCTTCTGGTGCCTGTACCTGTAAAGCAAGTATACCACCCGTCTGGTACATGTACCAGTTATTCGGTCACCTTAACTTGAGAAGTACATAAAGTTTGAAAAATATTCTGAATAAAGTTACTCTATTGTATTAGATAAACTGTTATAAACTGTGGTTCAGAATGTAATTTAAACGACGTCTCCTAAGAGCCCTGGCATCGTGTTGTAGAAGTCTCTGACACACAATAATGTTGCGCAGCCCTGCACGGATATGTGTAGTAAACCTTGTCCAGCGATCACCGAGAAAATAATTAAGAGTGCTGTTCCCGTCTACCAACCATCACGTTACGTGCGCCGTATCTTATGCTTTATCTTCTGACTATAGGTCCTAGGCCCACAATTTGGACCCATCTCGGGACGATACAGCACATATGGAGCCGAGATGATGATACCCCTCATCCTTCCCTACCACACGGATATTGTAGCTGAGATGATGATACCCCTCATCCTTCCTTACCGCACGGATATAAGCAGATGCATGCATGGCTTGACTTCCTCGATGAGGCGTTGAATGAAGTCATCAGGGACAGCTGAAAATTGAATGAACTCGAGCCTTTAAGATTTGTGTATGGTGGATGGAGACACGTTGGTCCGGGACGTTGCGTGTGGTATGGATACAGTCAGGAAACCAGTATCCTGATCGGGCTTAGAATATATCCTTGTTGATTTCTATTTATCATGTGTAAATATTCCTTGGATACCGTAAATTAAAAAAAATATTAGCGGGATGGATCAGTTATCGTGATAGGGCCATCATTTTGATATTAGCTTCATCGCTGTATTACCGTGCGAGTGCCCCCGGTAAACATATGTACGTTGTAACTTAGATATGTGGAATATAATTATACATGTAACTTTGAGAACAATTGGACAAACGGTTTTCGATCTATCATTCATTGACAAGGAAGATATTAAAAATATTATAGAATTGTTTTTGACGTTGCAATCCTTCATCTTCAGGAGGGGGTATCTAGAAAACCCTGTCCAAATCGTATCCAAATTGTTACTGCATCTTATGTTGCACATATCAACGATATAACAAAACTTGTTCCGGCCGGGCACTGGTCCTTTAAAACTCCCAAATGCCCGAATGTGAATAATTTTATGAATAATAGAAATCTTCGTAGAACATGTTCAGAACATAAGATCAACTTCGAGTCTCCTTACTGACTTCTAGTTAGCATATAACTAGCATATTTTTATGTTCCACTTGCAGGTTGATGTAAAAATATGACCAACATAGAAAAACAGTACTTTCTGAGCGGCAGAAGCTAGATGACTGGTGACCAGAGCGACAAAATATTACAAGCATTATACCTCATAACATTGACTATTCACCTAATCTGCATAGGAAGAACGGGAAACTGAATGGATGACCTCAATTTTTCAGAGCATTATATCTTTCTCAACAGCACTCTCAGCCATGGGAAGTTGTTCAACTGATTGAATTTTAACTAATTTTAGTGGCCGAACGGAGGGTGAAATTTTTATTAACCCCCTTACCTGCTCTGTAAACCCCTTTACGTGATCTATTAATCCCCTTACATGCTCTGTTAACCCCCTTACGTTCCCTGTTAACACCCTTACTCGTTCTATTAACCCCCTTACCTGCTCTGTTAACTCCTTTTCTTGCTCTATTAACCCCATTACATGCTCTATTACCCCCTAACTTGCTCTATTATCCACCTATCTTTCTCTGCTAACCCCATTACTTGCTCTATCAACCCCTTACATGCTCTGTTAACCTCTTTACGTTCTGTTAACCCCTTACATGTTGTATTAACCCCTTTACTTGCTCTGTTAACTCATTTTCTTGCTATATTAACCCCATTACTTGCTCTATTCACCCCTTAATTGCTCTATTATCCCCGTTACTTGCTCTGCTAACCCCATTACTCGGGCTATTCACCCCCTTACGTGCTCTGTTAACCCCTTACTTGCTCTGTTAACAGCCTTACGTGTTCTTTTAAACCTATTACTTGTTCTATTAACCCCCTTACTTGCTCTGTTAACCTCTTACGTGCTCTGTTAACCCCTTACTTGTTCGATTAACCCCCTTGCCTGCTCTGTTAACTCCTTTCCTTTCCCTGCTTTATTAACTTCATTACATGCTCTATTACTCCCTTACTTGCTCTATTATCCCCTTACTTGCTCTGCTAACCCCATTACTTGCTTTATTATCCCCTTACCTGCTCCGTTAACCCCTTTATTTGCTCTGATAACCCCCTTGCGTGCTCTGTTTACCCCCTTACATGTTCTATTAACCTCCTTACTTGCTCTGTTAAGCCCTTTTATTGCTATATTAACCCCATTACTTGCTATATTAACCCGCTTGCTTGCTCTGCTAACCCCATTACTTGCTCTATTAACCCCTTACTTGCTCTGTTAGCCCCATTACTTGCTCTGTTAATCCCTTACGTGCTCTGTTAACCCCCTTGCATGTTCTATTAACCCCCCTACTTGCTCTGTTAACCCCTTTTCTTGCTTTATTAACCACATTACTTGCTCTATTAACCCCCTAACTTGCTCTATTAACCCCCTTACTTGCTCTGTTACCCCCTTTTCTTGCTTTATTAACCCCATTACTTGCTCTGTAAAACCTTTACTTGCTCTATTAACCCCCTTACATGCTCTGTTTGATCAAATAACAATGTTTCATAAGTGTCGATAGATAATTAATTACAACTCTTGGTCGATTAAGGCGGCTTATCGTCCCGTAGGTTGACTGACAACTAATATTGATCTAACTCACTATTTCTAGAACATGCGAGCTCAATGACCCAAGTGTGATTACAACACACGCCAAACACACTCGTAAAGAATAAAAACCCAACCGTGATGGGACAATCGTGATAAGAGAGTAGATTGATGGTAGGGCAATCGGATAGAAGCAATAGGTTGGGTGGGTGGGGGAAAAACTCAGAGAAGCCTGATGGGGAAACTGGAAGTAGATAAGGGAAAACGTAATCAGAATAGTTAGACTAAGGATAGGAATGTATGTAATTGCAATGAATTGCTTCAATAAGCAAGCATTCAGCTAATTTCGAATAATTATGACAAAAATGTTCAAGTTCTTCTTTTCGGTCCGATTGCCCACTTCTATTGTACAGCACATTTTGTCAAAATCACTACCAGAAAATTTGTTTTGAAAAATTATTGCTCAATTCCCATCAATAACTATACCTGTATAGGCTTCACAGTGGGATAGTGTTATAATGCCGAGAATATATACAGAGATAAATAAATATATGCCTGCACATGGGTTGATGGACACATAAATTTATTTTTTATACATTTTTGCACGCTTCCTAAGCAAAAAATAGCATAACCAACCTTATACTCCAACCAAGGTCGCTTATTTCCTAACAATCTGGCTCAACAGACCCTTCTATCGTCCAGCGTCCTGATGAAACACAGTAAAAATTAAATCATCGCATTCTATTTGTTGTTTGCAGCGCTGCAATAATTTATCCACTATTAAGTACATCAAATATTCATTAGCTAATTCGCTCACTTCATCCGCACGTGACATAAACTTTCTCTCCGACACCTTAGCATAATCTATTACCTAACCATTATTATGCATCAATAGTTCACACTTCCTTCCCATTCCACCACACTTCCCCCCCACACGCCACAACCCCTCCCCCCCTCAACACCTGAGCAGCCCAAGTTTAGAACCTGACGTTGAATGAATGAGACAAATTTAAGCCTACGCTCTTAGCAGATCAAAAACAGCAATTGTTCGTGCGCCTTACTCCTTGTTACACTCTCTCAATAACCATGCACGCATACGAACGCGGTGAAACACTAGCGATCTGACGCCTCTTGCGTCGAAACTACTAATACTGAAGCCCCTTGGCCCAAATCCTAGCAAGTGACCTCTTTTAGGGAGCGAGACAGCACAACCTCACCACACCACCTCCGCCGGGGCACTGACGACGCCTACGCCCAAAGTTGTTTGCTTGCATCACTGGACGAAATGAACTCAGTTGACCTGTTTAAATTGTCCTGTCAATCATTAAAGCCCCGGTGACCTCTTGACTTCCGGGTTTCAGTTTCTTTTACATCTTGTCGTCGACGTTCATCACATCTTCTCGAACATCACCTTAGGTACGTTTAAGCTGACGGAGGTACCCGAGAAAAACATTACACATCGGCTCTGCAATGCAGTTTTTAAATATTTGCTGTATATATTGCTTCAAAAGCATCATATGCAGTATCAGTCATTTTTGTTTTCCTATTGACGAGCTAAGCAATCATACCAATATATAATGTTTCAGCTCCAATTAGGATATGGGCGACGATAGCGTCGACAAGGAAGCGTTGCGGTGGGTGTTACATTAACATGGAGTGGGGGGAAACTGGTTAAGAGGGTTCCAGAGTTTCAATGTGGGCAGCAGGTAATTTGTCAGAGCAGGGAGGGCGGTGAGTACTTGGTTCCCAGTGAGGGCGGTGAGTGCTTGGTTCCCAGTGAGGGCGATGAGTGTTTGGTTCCCAGAGAGGGCGGTGAGTGCTTGGTTCCCAGTGAGGGCGGTGAGGGCTTGTTTCCCAGTGAGGACGGTGAGTGCTTAGTTCCCAATGAGGGCGGAGAGTGCTTGGTTCCCAGTGAGGACGGTGAGTGCTTGGTTCCCAGTGAGGGCAGTGAGTGCTTGGTTCCCAGAGAGGGCGAAGAGTGCTTGGTTCCCAGTGAAGGCGGAGTGCTTGGTTCCCAGTGAGGGTGGAACGGATACACTGTTACATTATGTCTCATTGGCTGTTCAATCTCTACATTGGAGTAGTGGACAGTGAAATGAACGTGAGTTGTAAGGGGTCAAAGAACAGAGATATTGGGAGCAAATGGGTGAAGTTGGTATTTGAGTCAGCTGATGAAGAAGGTTAACTGCTTTAGAGATGGAGTTTTTCAGAGCTATGGCCGCGGTAACGATGAGAAATAAAATCAATAAAGACACTTCTAGAATTAAAACCAAAATAATAAGAACATAAGAGGACAAAGTAGATTTTTGGGTTTAGATATGATTTTGGCACACGGTGAGGAAAGATGATAAGAGATTGGTGAAAAAGCTGATGGCAGCGAAGGGGAGTGGACGTGGAACTAGAGGTAGACCGAAGTTTGGGTGGAGGGATAGCGTGAAGCAGAATGTAGGGAAGAGAGACATTGTGTGGAGGGGGCAGAAGTGCCGCGACCCTGATGCGCTTTCCCGCCCTTGGTGTCTCGCTGAGAAATGCGATGGACGCAGGAGGGGGAAGAGCCTTACAATTATATTGCAGCCACGGGAAACCAGCAGTGTCGCGTCCTGCTGCTGACATTGATCTCGGACCTACCTCTTGACTCGAAGTGTGCTGCAGGGTCTGCCCAGACACTTCAGCGTTAAAGGGCCAAACTTTGTGAATGAGTAAGTGGACGATAAAAGTGAATGAAAGGAGTGTGAAGTGCGCCAAGTCGTCCCCTCTTCTTGGGGATGGGGCCTTGCGTCTGTATCTATTTCTGTATCTGTATCTGCATCTGTATCTAAATTTCCCCTGTTCCTATATTTTATTTCCGTAGTGAAGTGAACCGACTTTCATACATTGCTCTGGTTTAACCTCACTGAAATTCTCTTGGTAATATGTCAGAAGAAAGATCTAACCAAATGCGATGGACTGAGCAGCCTGCTGTAGCCGACCATTATCATATTAGATCAATTAATAGCACTGTGCCAAAAATACAGACTAAAATATTACGGTTACAATTACGTCGAATTCAAAATTTATTGATTTAAAAGTAAGCCCTGGTATTTTTAGTATTGCAGTCTAATCTGTTAAAAATGTCTTCATTATGATATTCATTCTTTCTCTCGATATTTAAATCAGGAGGGAGCACATTTAGTTGGTTGGTATCAGAATCAGTCAAGTTCATTCAATTATTGTCCAGCCTTGTGGAAGCAGCTAGTAGTCAACTTTAGTCCACTGCAGTGCAACAACAACTCCAACAGAACTGCTTTGGTCCACTACAGTGCAACAACAACTCCAACAGAACTGCTTTGGTCCACTACAGTGCAACAACAACTCAAACAGAACTGTTTTGGTCCACTACAGTGCAACAACAACTCCAACAGAACTGCTTTGGTCCACTACAGTGCAACAACAACTCAAACAGAACTGCTTTGGTCCACTACAGTGCAACAACAACTCCAACAGAACTGCTTTGGTCCACTACAGTGCAACAACAACTCCAACAGAACTGCTTTGATCCACTACAGTGCAACAACAACTTCAACAGGACGGAAATTAATATTGTTCGTTTGCGTATAAAAAGGTCTTGTACTGGGGCAGTGTAAATCCGGTAAACTTGGAACATGCATACCGAATTGATAGGAACTTACCCTGGCGAAGGTATATAAGACGATGCTACCTTACTTCAGAGGAGGCTGCCTAACTTCAGCGGATGCTGCCTCACTTAAGAGGATGCTGCCTCACTTCAGAAGATGCTACCTTACTTCAGAGGATGCTGCCTTCCTTCAGAGGAAGCTGACTTACATTAGAGGATGCTGACTTACTTCAGAGGATGCTGCTCCACTTCAGAGGATGCTGCCTTAGTTCAAAAAATTCTGCCTTACTTAAGAGGATGCTACCTCACCTTCGATGATGCTGCCTCACTTCAGAGTATTCTGAGATTAGATTTATTTGTATTCTATCTTAGTAACTTTTCACATTTGCCGTCTTAAAATTGATGTTCATTTAGTCTTGCCAATTCTTAGCTTCGCCGCTTGAAAAGTTATACTTTATTCTAAAAATTTCGGAAACGAAAAAACAATCATTCTCTCTGTCAGTGACGAGAGATCAACGTTCAAACGTTTGGGGTAAGAGGATTGGCCGCTAAACATTAGCTGAGGAGAAACAGCAAAGGCGTTTCGAGGAAATCGCTCTGCCGTTAAACATTAGCTGTGGAGGAACAGCAAAGGCGTGTTGAGTAAGGAGCTCGGCCGCTAAACATTAGCTGTAGAGGACCAGCAAAGGCGCGTCGGGTAAGGAGCTCGGCCGCTAAACATTAGCTGTGGAGGAACAGCAAAGGCGTGTTGAGTAAAGAGCTCGGCCGCTAAACATTAGCTGTAGAGGACCAGCAAAGGCGCGTCGAGTAAGAAGCTCGGCCGTTAAACATTAGCTGTGGAGGAACAGCAAAGGCGTTTCAAGTAAGGAGCTCGGCCGTTAAACATTAGTTGTGGAGGAACACCAAAGGCATGTCGAGTAAGGAGCTCGGCCGCTAAACATTAGCTGTGAAGGAACGCCAAAGGCATGTCGAGTAAGGATCTTGGCCGTTAAACATTAGCTGTGGAGGAACAACAAAGACGCGTCGGGTTAGGAGCTCGGCCGCCAAAATTTTTGCTGAGTCAGTCTCTTTCAGTACAAAGAGGATCCCAGCAAGGCTGATGGAAAGTATCATAGTGTCCTATATTTATATCGCTGTAATGAAAATATTATGTGCTAGGGCGGGGCTTCTTCCGAAAGTTCGCTATTTATTGGGTCGTTGAGAGTCGACTCAATTCTCATTTCTTGGGACAAACAAGATTTTTGAATTTGGTCTGGCCTTCAGTAAAAACTGTGATAAGATTTTTCGCTAGCCCGTTGGGGGACCAAGAACTATTTTGTCGTCCTTTTTATTTGGTCATTACAAGCATTTTCATACATAGATTAGGGGAACGAGAAAACATGAGTTAAGGAATAGTCACAAAAGTGCATGAACATGACCGCGATAGCTGAAATTAGACTGCTAGAAATGACATTTTCTTGAACGTGTGCATTTATTTTCTGTAGTCGATATTTTGCCGTCACTGAGCCCATAGCTGTATAATCGTATAACATAATATTTATTTCAAGAAAGTTTCACTGATGGTGTATACGTAAGTAGTTTATCAAGTAATGTTTGCAGGTTAATGTTCGATATCCGGCATTGTTGATGCGTCCGTGTATTAGGACGCTCGTGAAATTGAAATCAAATAGTCGTTCATATATATATATATAAAT
>SDVV010011803.1:0-15711 GCA_016164225.1 Gammarus roeselii | reverse complement strand
AGCCTTGGCAACATTTAAGACCAGCCTTGGCATTATTTGAGACCAGCCTTGGCAACATTTGAGACCAGCCTTGGCAACATTCAAGACCAGCCTTGGCAACATTTAAGACCAGCCCTGGCATCATTTGAGACCAGCCTTGGCAACATTTGAGACCAGCCTTGGCAACATTTGAGACCAGATTGTTCACTTTTCCATAATCTCTGCATTTGGTCCCATGGAGGCTTCCGCCAAGTGATGTGTCCTTAAACAGCAATTGATCAAATTATCTTCCTCCCCCTCAACACAATGAACTCTAGTCCCCAATCAAAGACCCTCGTCTTGACCTCCCTCAAAATGCCGTACGCCTCAGAGACATTGGATAATAGTGGCGAAACTACGCATTATTGAATAATTATCTATGCAATAAAATGCGGCCTTATTATTAAAACATTCACAGTTTAAAAATTGACATCACAGTTGCAAATGGTAGGAAATAACAAAGTGATCTACGAATCGTTTGTCACATAATTGCTTAAGATGCTGGTCCTTCATGTAGTACAAAACAAATACATGCATCCAACTCATTAAAACCCGCAATGCAGCGTATCTGCCTTCGTCCATCGCCCGAAACACGCATCCCACCAGGCCGTCTTTGCCGAGTGACGGTCAGGGCGTCCCAAGCACGGCCGGCCTTGGTCAGCGTCGACCGATGGAGGGTCGGATGGAAGGGCACGCGGCGCAGCATAACGGTCGATTACTCAGCCCAGCTCGGCTGGCTGTCACTCAGCGCAGCTTGTGGACGGCTACACAGCACGGGTCAGCGGGCGGTCATTCAGTGTAACTTAGCGAGGGGTCACTCAGCGCAGTCAGAAACGGTTACTTAGCAATAATCAGCGAGAAAACCCTCAGGGCAGCTTTGCGAGAAGTCCCTCTCCACAAGTCAGCAAAAGGTCTCTCCGAATAACTCAGCGAGCGATCATTTAACGCAGTTCATAAGGCGGTCACTCAGAGCAGCTTGACGGGCGGTCACTCCACTCAAAACAGCTAGCGGTCACTCATCACAGCTTAGCGAGCACGCACTCAGTGCAGCTCATCAGGCGGTCGCTCAGCGCAGCTTAGCTATCGGTCACTCAGCCGGGGTCAGTAAGCGTTCACTCAGCTGGCGCGCTCAGCTGGTGACCGCACTGCGCTGTTCAGTGCAGCACAGCTGGCGGTGCCTGAAATCGAGTTAAATTGGAAACGGATGTGACGAATTCAGGCAAACAAACGCTCATGGATTCTTTTTTAAATATTAATCCAGGAATTTATTTGGATTCGATCGCGGCTGGCATGACGAACAAATTATGACTGCAGTTCGGTTGATGGTGTTAAGGTTAATTGAATTGCTTCATATATGGTAGCTCACCGAACAATGGTGAGCCAGGCCGTAACACAATTTTTTCTGGCTTAAGTGTGGATTTCTAAATTAAGGGGAATAATAATTTGGTTTTATAAAATGGCCAGTTGTGTTATCTGTAAGCATTTACATCTCTAAAGATATTTTAGAGTTGCGCATCCCGACCGACCCAAAATTGTCGACATATTTGTATATATGTTGTCATGACGATGATAACTACAAATTAATTATTATTATCCCTTCAATGACTATTTACAGCGTATGTCAAAATGAGACCTGTTGACAATAAAAAAAATTGTATGACACGTCGATTACTAGAGGCGGAGATCAATATCAGCAGCTGTGGTGTTGACAAAGGGTGATGTTTATTTAACAGAGAACGTTTGCGTTTATAAGTTATCAGGCTTTGGATTCATTTAACGAGAAATATATAGAAGAATGCCCTTCTTCTTTGACGGGATGAATCTCAGGTGTAAACTCCGCTGATGTCAGGCTACAAAAATTTCGCTTATCAGAAAATTTAAGTCAGAAATACTTTGGATGGAAAGTAATTTGGAGCGAAACTCACCGTAATAATGATGCTTTGTACTGTCATGGATGAATGATATATGTCACAAATTAGATACTGTAGTTCTCACACGCAGAAGAAAGGTACCTCATGTGTTCCACCTCATGTGTTACATCTCCTGCGTTCCCTGCTGGCACATGGTCTCACGCATTACGCTCTTCAGAAATATTTATATTACTTAAGGAGCTTTCCTGCAAATTACTGCTTCCAACTTTTTAAATTACCAGATATATAGCCAAAAGCCTGACTTTCCGTAACAAGTTTGATTATTATGTTGCGACAAATTAGGAATATGTAATTAAAAGTGAAAGCTGGTAGATGATATATGTAATATACAATCATTGATATGCAAGTAATACAAAGCACTGTTTTAAACTGTTAGAAGAGGACATGACATGTTCTAACGACATCGACTGCACAACGCTGAGCTTAGCTGCTACTTAACAAACACGCTGAATCAACACGTCGCATTCAACAGCCCCTCGTGTCTGCAGCTGTCGCTTGAGTCTTCCTGCTCTTCCTACTATGAAATCATTCACAGTCTTCTAAACCACCTCAAGTGAAGATCTGAGAAGGCCAGTGTGCATTCTGCGTATGCATTTCAAAGTTGCTCTCACTAGTTAACAACTATTGCTATAACGTACAACATTTGACAGGCATTAGAACGGGTTCTTCGACATTTTTGTCTAAATTGTCGTTTCCCGTTAATAGGAACAGTGTTCGTAGAACATTTCTTTTACGCAGATCCCATAAAAAATCAATATATAAATAAAAATCGTCTCACTATCCGTGGCTCTGAAGTTCATCAATTACCCAAGATGAGGCAGAAGCTGCAGCAGTAGTAGTAGGAACTACTGCACCACCCAGTCTGCTCGAAGCAATATTAAAAGCATCTTGTTGACACTGTGGTGTCAGAAGAAAGTGTCGTTTGTAGTCAGCTGAGCGTCTGCAAAAAAACTTTATATAGCTCACGAATAGCGACGTGATGCCTGCAGAAGAAGTGCGCCACTGTGATATCGTCTGTTGTTGGGATTTTTTTTTTGGAATTTTGATCGAGGGCATCAACAAAATTATTCAGCAATTGCATACCTCAATTCAGTGAACAGTCAGCAGGAACTAGATTGGTATATTTAATATGGTTAACAAGTGTATGTGAATATATCACGAAAAAAGTCATTATATTATGTGAAGTTATAAAAGTCGCCAGCACTCCGCTGTTATGTATTTAACATAAAAAATACACTTTACAAATTACTTGAGTTAACATTTATTTCTGTCAATATTCGTCTTCATCTCAGCAAACGTACAGTTCTTTTTTCATATTCTATCATTTGAGGAATTGTAATTAACAACGGAACTGGCATTATGTTATTTAATTTAGGGGTTTCGTGTTTACAGGGTAACTTACATCACACGTTCACATAAGTTATCATTGTTATCTTGTCAAATGATATCACTTGCTTCAGGATGTTTCCAGGAACTATTAATAGCCTACATAAGCTCAAATGAAACTCAGAGTATTAAAAATTGTTGTCATTATTTATGTTATAGAATGCTGTTATTGATTATTTCAAACCCTCTAGTAGAAACTACACATGCAGATATAAGATTTAAGTTTGGCGTTTAACATCTCTCAATGTGTACCATTTTTCATGATGAATTATTTGTTGTACAAAATGTATATTTATACAATCGACTTGTGGAAACAAAATAAAACATCAATTGCTGAACATGTGAACTGAGTTGCAAAATAGTTATGTTTGAATAATACAATGTTCACTTGAATACATACATAAACATCACAGGAGCGCGTGTGCATTTTGCTAACGTCTTACATCTAGCAAACATGGCCGGTGTAGTTGAGTCCCTTTCAGACTTCATCGAAGGGAATAGCAACGCCAGTAACATCTGTACTTCGAAAACAATTATAATATGAACTTTCTAAAATATGAAATAGTTTCCCAATGTAAACAACCTCGTAGCCAAAACCCTAATATATTCAACAATGTCACTTATGAAAGGGTCAATCATGTTGAATTTCTAATTATCATAACTTTGAAGACATTCATACTAGCATCGATATTTCTTTGGTAAAGGTTCGTTCGAGAACATGAGGAAGTATCATGCCATAAAAAGTAATTTCTATAACCACATTGGAGATGAGCTCTTCGTATGCAATTCGTGATTGTTTGATATACAGCCTGACATTTAGCTTGAATTAGCAGCAGAAGAGGGATGATTCTACGTCAGTTTAAATGAAATCTTGCTCCACCCTTCCCAAAAGGGACCTCGCTTACACCATTCGAAAGGACTCCTAGCTGCCACCATCCCCAATGACCCCTCGCTTCGACCAGATAAAAAACGCACCTCGGTTAGAGAATTCCATAGGACACACCTCACATACACCATCCCAAATATCACCTTGCTTCCACCAGCCCAAAGGACACCTCGCTGCCACCATCCCAAATGACCCCTCGCTTCCACCAGCAAAAAGAAACCTTGCTTGCACAATCCCAAAGGACACAGCTCACTTACACCATCCCAAATGCCACCTTCCTTCCCCCCAAGATTTATAAACTGAACAGGTTGCCCCGCCACTCGACCAATTTAAGATGGTTCTGCGCATCTTCGTGGAATACGACACTTGGGACCCAAGTCAATCACCATTACAGTATTCGCTCGCCACTTCTATCATTGCTGCAGAATATTTGTGAAGTAGAACTGATTTGCCTTTAAAAATTTACCCTTTTTATATTAAAGTTAAATCTGCGTTAAATGTCCTTCTTTTGGCATGTTCAGGTGATGTGAAAGATCAAACACAGATCTAATAAAATTGCATAGATTTCCGGGCATACTCAGTGTTCATGAACAATGGAACGTTTCGTGCAAGAGGAATGACAAAAAAAGTCAATAAATACAACAATATGCTCAAAGCATTTCTCCAATAAACAATGTGACCCCCTAACTCTTCAAAAATGCAGTTTGCTTGGTTGTAATTCTCAAACGTCTAAGTGACTACTACATGATGCAGTTCATGACCAATCTACCTGCAACTGCAAGTTTAACAGTCGGCCGACCTACTGAGCCTAATGATACAACTGATAACATATTATTTAGTCATAATTCAAAACCATTTTTTTTTCACGTAAGATTGTACTTATAATACCTAATGTAGTCTGCAAATAGGTCACACCTGCTTGTTTTGGTTGTCTATGCGCAGTGACTCTTTTGGCTGAGGCTGACCAATGGCCCAAATGTCTTCCTTGGACATTTAGGCTAGTAGCTCCCTGTTTATAATGATATCATGCTCAAAATTTGATTATTTCTCTGCTTCTGGTTTAATTGTATTTTTCTCAATGCAAGTAGAATTTTAATAAAATGTGACTTCTCAATTAGAAAATACTTGCCTAATTTTTTGTCTGACATGGACAAAAAGTAAGATAACGTTCAACTCCAAAATGTGCTTTATGAACTGCCAATATTATTGTAATGTGCTGCCATACCTTTTTGTTGTTCACTTGGAAAATCTCTCAAGGGCTGCTAGAATTGATTACTAGAGAGAGAATAAAGCTTTTTCAGGTGCCATCTGTTGTTATCATGAAGGTGGCATTCACTGTCATCTTCGGAAGCATTTACTGGATGAAATGATACCGGGGTAGAGGTGATGGCCCAAACATTAGCAAAATATATGGTAGTGGGGCTGGAGTGGGATACATTCTTATAAGTGATTTGACTACTGATCCGTATTTTCGTTCACAAATTAGGTGAGCATTACCTATTATCATCAGCTTGATAATCATCTTGGCAACCCCTCATGCATGCTTTGCTGTTGACTGGTGGTGTCCCATTTTTCTCTCTTATGTCCAAAAGAAGGGATTGGAGAATATTCTTATGATAAGTTCCCATTAAAATATTCTCCAATTAAGTTATTTCTGAAGCGTTTATGTCTGTGTCATTTCACAATTCTGTATTTTTTTTAAATTGAAAAACAAGTTGATATCTAGTAGTTACATAGAATTTTGTTACAGTCTTCTAAATTGAGATTACATAAATATTTACAAGGGTCACCTTCGAACTGGGTGTGGAATCGACTAACTGTGAGGTAAACTTGTGTTAGCCAGTAAATTTCTCTATTTAGCTAATTAGAAGGTTTTTAAAATTCACGAGTTGTTATTAATTAGGAATGTCATTACATTCCTTTTATGATTTGTTTCAAATGGTGGCAATTTTGGAGAACATTGGTCTGTTTTCTGAAACAGTTTTCATCGTACCAAAATTTACGAACAGTCAAAAATATTGACCGGACTAGTGACTTTTCCAATATTTGAATTTGGCTAAATGGTATTGTTAAATAAATATAATAACTTGCTATTTGCAAATATAATGCATAACTATTTCAGGAAAATATAATGAAAATAAATAAAATTGTGTTACATATCACACTATATAAAAAATTATGATTCAAACACCGAAATATTTGTTGTTACTATGATATGATGTTTGAAATAATTGCTGCACTGTTGATTAATAGCAGAACAGGCAACACAGTCAATGGTTACGCTAATGCAATGTGTTAATTTATATAGCTACCATTTATTTGCACTGTTAAGAGTTCAAATGGATAATTTCATTTCCTGCACTGAAACTATCACTCACCATAAAACTTAATTATCTCAGAAATGTTGGAAGAGAGCCTAAAAAAATTGTTAGCTATTTATTCATGATAACCAATTATAAGTATTTTTATTTGCCATACGTGTTTTTTAGGAGCAATAATACTAATGTAAATTCAATATCATAGTTACAAGCATTCTACCTTATATAGTGACATGCATGGGTCGCTATCCCTGGCGCTAAATTCTTTTATAGCTAACGTCAGATCAGCCCATTCCATCTCCGCCAACTGCCTTATCAGCCACAAGTTGTTCCGACTACCTACCTACGGTACCATTTTTTAACAGCGAACATTCATAGCGTTCCTCAGTCACATCAGCCACTGTCAAATCTGCCAGTGACATTCTGCTTAAACTCAGTTTTAGCCCACGTCAGAATCAGCCACGAGGCGTACCATTTTACTGGTAATCACTTTAATGAAACTTTTCCTGCCCAACCTAACCTAGCCTAGGGTACGTGTTTCTAACCCGCGGGGCAAAGGTACGTATTTCTAACCCGCGGGGCAAACATACGTATTTTTCTATGGTACGTAACGTCGTTTTTTAGCGTTTTTTTTATTGAAGTTTTATTAAAGTGATATCCAGTAGGTTGGTAAGCCTGTTATGGTGTAAAGACAGCGGCAGATATGACAGTGGCAGATTTTGAAGTGGCGGAAAATGCGTGTGGGCTGAAACATCGTTTAGGTAGAAAACACGTGTGATGAAAGATTTTTAGCGGTTATGACAGTGTCCGGCCATCAGAGTGAGGTGGAGTGAAGTGGCGATAGTGCGCGTGTGCGGAAATAATTTTTGCGCGAACGCTTGGCTCCCACATGCGTATTGGAGTGTTTTTTTTTGGAATTCGGCCCCCACAATACATTTAGCATTTTGTTGTCCTGTGTATGAAGCTACACCAAACAAATATGTGTAACTAAGAGCAAATGAAACAATTACACTTTTAGTTATTGGTATAAGAATAAGTAGAACAATTATTTTTTATGTAATGGTATTCGGGACATTAGTGAGTATTATTACTGGTGTAATTGTTGATGTTTGCAAAGCTCTACTAGTACTGCCAATGTTTTAAACCGGATCAACTAGAGATTTTCAAAAACTTTCCGAGAACCAAGTTACTAAAATCGACCATGAAATACAAACAAGCCTACTTAAAGGTTTGCACACCAGCACTCATGTGCTGCGACCCCAACAATCATTTTCTGTTGAGCTAGCTCTTCTCTGCTCAAACTCCTTGATGCCTTGCCAGAATCACACCAGTGTGGCTTTTTACTAGTGGTTACAAGTTTACACTTGACGCACTGCACTTCTATTTGAGGTCGCTATGTGTAGCTATTTATTATAAGATTCTAAAACAATAATTAGAATTGCTTCGCGCGGCAAAAAATGTAAATAAATAACAATGAACAGTGCATATATGAATGAATTTGGTAAAATATTGTTACTAGCTAACCATTGAATGAGGTAGTGTATGGGTGCAAATCTTTTAGGTGTGCAACAGGGTGTTAGAGTGCCAACTAATGTTGCCAAATTTTAATAATTTTTCTTAGATTATATTCGTTGTTAAACTGTATTATTTATTGGCTGCTGACTATCTCAAGGAATTGGCATATTCTCTGCGACCATCACAGATACTCTGAGTCACTTTCAACATCTCTCAAGTTATGCTAAGTTTTTTAGGTGATGGTTCTTTTGAGGAGAAATAGTATCATTGAGGTTTTCTCGGAAGAGTAAACTGTAGTATCATCTGCAAAAAGTACAATGATATACTGTCGCTGGTGTTTAGAATGTTATGATCAGCCTCCGTTAACAGCTGCGTAGTGTGTGCCCCTAGAAACAGTGTAGGCCTAAGGCCTGTTATTCCTAGCTTAATGTACAAAAATAAATGCCTTGCCTTGCATATTTTTAATTCCCCTCCGATGTTTGTTTAGAGGAACAAGTGGTCCCTATGTGGCCCGAATGACGTAGGAGACGTTGATGAGTTGAGGGCAATTGGCGCATCTTGTAAAACTCCGTGTGTCAGCAATCGTATGGACTAGATCCAATAACACTGTTTAGCTCAGGGGTATCTTATATTGTAAACAGAAAGATGGGAGGAGCCAACAAAATCCGTTAACAGCCTAAACTGTAAGTGTACCAATGAGGTCAGGGTATTAGGACGCCCCGCCTCTTTAGATGATCCAATAAGGTGAATGTTCCCCTTATTGGAGGACCACTTCATACACATAAACAAAGGTCCTCCCACATATTATTTCAGTGCGCAGACCTAAACTGCAGTGAGCAGAAACTTTCCATCAGCTGCAGCCATCGGGCGGAGGGCAGACAGACTCCATCAGCTGAAGCCTTTGGGTGTAGGGCTCAACGCTTACGCTCTACGCTCGTCTTACACTTAATACATTTATTTTTGCTGTTCTTTTCCGTTATATTACAATCAATGTTTGATGCGATAGGACGAGTTCAACTGTTGTCATGTTACCTTGTTCCAATTCAATTCTAAAATAATATTATAAAAACACTGTTCAATCATTCCTACCTTGCATTTTACCCGATTATAACAACCTGAAAAATATTTCCCATATCAAGAGTGTCATTAATATATAAGGAAAAACAATTGCCCAAGGATTGACCCGTGTGGTATTCCTATATTAGTGTACTGACAGATGATGATCGTTTGTTCCATCTCACTAGGTGTTTTCTAACAAGAAAAGATGTTTATATCCAACTCCTATCAATGGAACTAACTCCACAGATTGCTGTTTTTTTGCGAGCAAAATCTCATGATTTCTGCAGTTGAAGGCTTTGCTAAGAGGAGTAACAGTTGCAACGGTGATCCTCCCATGTATCGAACCCAACAACAACGTCTCAAGCAAATTTTAATAGAGCGTGTTCTGTAGTCTTGAAAGCCTGAAAAAAATTGATTTTGGCTAAGTAGGTAATTAGAGACAAAATGAGAATATAATGTATACTCAAGTCGGGCAGGACTGTTATTGGGTATTAATTCTTGACGTCAGTTTTGCTACTATCTCAAAGAACTCCTCGCTTCCACTATCTCAAGGGACACATCGCTTACACAATCTTAAAGGACACCTCATTTACACCATTTCAAATGATATCTCGCTTCCAAGAATTCACCGAACATCTCGCATCACCTCCCCAAAGGACACCTCGCTTACACTATCTCAAAAGACACCCCGGTTCCAGCAACTCAAATGACACCTCGATTACACCATCTCAATGACACCTAGCTTAAACCATCCCAACGACACCTAGCTTTCACCATCTCTAAGGAAATCTTGCTTCCATCATTGCAAGGAGACCTCGCCTACACCATCCCAAAAGACACCTCGCTTACCCCATTCCAAAGGACACCTCACTGCCTCCATCCCAAATGACACCTCGCTTCCACCAGTCCAAAGGACATCTTGCTTCATCATCCCAAAGGCCACCTCGCTTGCACGTTTCCAAAGACACCTCGCTTACACAATCCCATCAGACACCTAGCTTCCATCATTCCAAAGGACACCTCTCTTACACAATCCCAAAAGACACCTCGCTTCCACCATCCAGAGGACACCTCGCTTCCCTCAGCCCAAATGACAGCTTGCTTACACCATTAAAAATACACCTGGCTTACACCATTTAAAGTTCGACTCGCTCACACCATCTGATACCAGTTGCTCCTGCCATCCCAAAGGACACCTCGTTTACACCATCCCAATACTAGCTGGCTCCAGCCATCCCAAAGAACACCTCGTTTACACCATCCCAATACCAGCTGGCTCCAGTCATCCCAAAGGCTGACTCGCTCTGTCAATAACTCATCATAACCTACACGCGCCCAGGCTCCCATCATTCCGTACTCACGCCTCCCATTCCAATCAATCAAGAGCTTTTCTGTGATCAGTCGGCCGAGGGCGTCAGTGATGGCGATGAATGAAATATTAACAGACCTGAACAATCCTTTTTGTGACTTTCAACTTTTTGAAGGTAGCATGGGAGGCTACAAATCAGGAATTGACGGATCTGGAATATTCGTGGCAATATATCAAATCAATTGTAATTCGAGTTATCAATCAAATAAAACCCGCTGCAAAATATTGATCATAGTTGCATTTTTACTGCATGCGTTATGTTGGCGAGGCTAACTCGTTCTAATTAATGAATTTTACTGGTGAATATAATCGTTGATTTGTCTGCTTTTATGAATCTTTGTGACTACACGTCCGTCATTTTAACTGTTTTTCAATTCGACAAAAGTCACATTCAATAATGTTAGCCGATCTGTATTTTAACGACAACATGACATGGTAAATCGATAATCCTTTCACAAAAATTATTCGCGCAAACAGGAAAGGAATGTAGAGTAATTTCACAGATTTACATTAATTCAGGGAAGACCGAAACGTTCCCAGCTCTGTATGGTCACAATCCCGGTTGTCACTAGTCTACAAGTGAACTTGGGGGTTAGTGATTTACGCATTAGATTTTTGTATTCTTTCTGATAGGGTTATTTGTATTAAATTATATTTTATCATTGCCAATATTGATGATACAATAATATAAATATTATTTGATATTTTTTTTAGATGAAGAAATAATAATCCAGCAGGGGCGTGCAACATAAATCTTGTTTCGGAAATAAAGTAATCAGAATATAATCAAGCCGTCGAAAAAATTGCTCAATTTGTGAACGATGCAACGTAACAGAGCCCATTTTTCCTATCTCCGCGAGTTGTTCGATGCACGTAAACAAGTACCGACCTCTCTGATCATGAGGCTTGATAAGGGTGGCCCTCGCTGCCCTCGTCTTCGTGTGAAGCGCCTCAGGGCACAAAGAAGACCGGGAATCATTTGCAATGGCAAGACTTATAGATAAAGACAGGACTGGAGCTCGTTCGAGAAGGAGGAATATATGAAATTGTATACCGCTGCCTGAGAGGAAGATTTTCGATCGTACCACCGTGTGCATGTAGTGGTGTTTGAATTAAACATTGCTACTAAATTAGTTTCTTGGTCAACAGAATAGGGCCTGAGAACAGGGTTGCGGAGTTGTCCCATCTCATTTTCTAATACAAGGCATTCTATTTTGTCAGATTTGCTTGGAAATTTGCTGTAAAATGTGGCGGCCTGAACATGGAACATGTCTTCCATCAGATGAAGTACCTGAAAAATGTCTGATTTCTTCCAGTAACCCTCTGGACAGATTTGTTCCATGTACGGAACTGTCATATTATTGACGATGAGGGATACCATTGGAGGAAAGTGTCCAAATAATGATGAACTGGCTACCATGTACAAATTAGAAGCCGTTTCATCATTCAAAAGCCAAAAATCATTTCTAGCGTACGTGTTGCTGCCCTAAATTAGGACAGAATGAATTAAAAGCATTATTCCGTAATGTATTTTATTTGATCGGAGTTTCTTCTTCAAAAAGTTGGAAGTTTCTCGGCCAATGCTCTACCTGTCCATGAAGTATATTCTTTATTATCCAGCCTTTTTAGCCCTAAGCTACTTGGTCCAAAGTGGTCTTCTGTAGCTCCTTACTGCCTACATTAAGAATGCTGAAGCTTCGCCAGGTATAAATCGATTTCGACGTTTTATTGCTCAAATGGGCAGGCAACACCATACGCATAACATGCGTGTTTTTTTATGAGGAATTAAGTCTATGCCATCCCAAAATTGATCACTGAACTCACGCTTAATGTTTCATACGTGAAAATTATACTTTAGAGTGCTAAAGAATTTTCAACGATAAATAGGCGTGGTTTCTTACAGACTAAAACAAATAAATTTAATTTCCGCATGAAAGTCGTACCGTATATTTAATAACTCACAAATGCATTCTCGATCAAGCAGTGTACATGTTAGAGGGCAGTTAAAATAAATAATTAGTCTGCCACTCAATATACTTCCGTATAATAATCAAAGAACAATCCTACGAGGACCTACTTTAAGAGCTACGAACAAAAACTTCAATTCTGTTAGAAAACAAAAAAAATAAGAACAAATAGATGAAAGGAAGTATAAGAGACGAAAGCTCCCGTATTCACGAGGCTGAAAAAAAAATCCCAATCAGCCAAAAGTTTATTATCAATTTCGATAAAATTCCTGTTTCAGCACATGCTGGAGTGGCAATCTATTAGAATTTATGAGCATCAAGCACTACGATGAAGCTGAATCTCTTAAATAGCCCGTCCATAACATGAGCCCAATATTACAAATACCTGTACCCAGGAGACGGAAATATTGTGTCGTATTTGGTAAAAGTATTGAGTGTGCATCATAGTCCGCATGGATCGATGTCTTATGCATGGAATCCATTCACTTCTAGTTGTGCTGTTCCAACACTTAAGCATTAAACTCTCATGACCACTTGATGATGTGTGGTTCCGAAACTTTTTACAAACACATCTATTTCGTTGTGAAAGAATGTGCTGAATTTAATAATTTTATATCTTTTTTAAATAAATATCCGCTAAACGAACATTGATGTAATAAACTAAAATCATAACAATATACTTTATAGGCAACTAAACATTGTAATTATTATACTCTTATAAAAATTGGTGCAGATCACTAAATCTACCATTCAAAATATATCCCTAAGAATTGCCGTCTGAATGAATAAATGGTAATTTGATATAATGTAGTGGCATTGATAATTGAAAATCTACTAATTATTCGCATAGCCTCTCCTGTTAGATAAAAAAACCTTCCGTATCGATGCTGGTGCTGGCCTCGACGCAAACACTCAAACGTAAAGGCAAACAAAGCTAAGCGTGGGAGCGCTATCCGCTGCCCAGGAATCGAAGTTAATTTCCGCAGGGCACAAAACTGAACAAATAAATGAAAACAAAATGTTGTAACAAATAGGAGCCTAACAATAGTTTTAGGGCAGTGGTCGAGGGATGGTACCAATTAACCATTTCAAAAAATACTGCACGACGCCTCATAATATATTTCCAGGAAAGAAGCTGGGTTAATAATGGTTGATTTGGTTGATTGAACGGTTGGATAACCCACCAGTAAAAACTACTTTTCCAAACTTAATTAATGTTCAGTGAATTGAATGCTGATAGCACGGTTTTGTGCTGACGTCTGGTCAACGTTGCTTTACTACAGACACAATGAGGTTCTTTGACTTGTTAAAATGTTGTATAATATAGGAATAAAATGTTTATACGCTGTCATTTTACATTTCATTTGTCAGAAATGTTGGGCATTGCTGAGAAAATTGATTATTTTTAGTTGAATATGTTAGGTCCTATCTGCTTCAGGTGTTGATTTCTGTACGTGGCATTCGCTGAACTTGTGTCTTCCATTATGTTCACAACTATTTCCTCATTAGGTTTTTTATATTGTTTCCTCTCGTAAGAACCTTATCGTATCTGGTATATGGTGTTTTTATTGATTAATTAGTTACGATAGATATGAAATTATGGTTATCATTAGTAGACCGCGCACCAATTCGAAGTAGGTCAATTTATTTAATGAGTTACAGGCACTCGTGCCTGGCTGTAACATGTAACTTAACGATGGGAAAATCTATATTCCGGAAAAATAAAAACTGTTTAGCACACCTGTTTAGTCTATAGATGTCGCAACGTCCTGTCGGTGCTGTTGATGGCATCGTCATATGAGGTGGTCTTCCACTGTTCGGCTGCCACCCGTGGACCGTGAGGGAAGTATGGGTGGTGGTCCCCAACTGTCTCGCCTGCCACCCGTGGACCGTTAGGGAAGTATGGGTGGTGGTCCCCAACTGTCTCGCCTGCCACCCGTGAACCGTTAGGGAAGTATGGGTGGTGGTCCCCAACTGTCTCGCCTGCCACCCGTGAACCGTTAGGGAAGTATGGGTGGTGGTCCCCTACTGTTTCGCCTGCCACCCGTGGCCCGTGAGGGAAGTATGGGTGACTGAAAACCATAACATAAGTTAATAACCACATCGAATGTAATTGCTTTAGAGTTATACGTTATCTGATTATGATTATTGTCCTAACGCACAATATAGAATAAACAAACTGACCTTCTCTTTCTGAAATAAAGCAAATTGCATGATATGACAAGAAATTATTAGTTATCTATGGCATGGAAAACTCATGTATTTCCATGGCATATGGAATATGATTAATTAACTGAATGGGTGCTGCTAGAGGATATAATTTTCCTGCCCATTTGCGCGATACATGTTTATCCTAAAATCATGCTCGTGTATATGAGTTGGAAAATTTCATTAACCACTGATCGCCCTGCATGATGTGCACAATGGCAAAGTAACTTCATCCAGTTTAAGCGTTTCTGCATCTCCTGCCTCGTAGGATTGTTATTCAAAGGGATACTCCAAGGAACTAGTTGCGAATGAATTTTTTTTCCCAGTTGAAATTGAACTACTCGTGGCTCAGTCACCCTCATTCCTTTGATCTTATTACATTTCCTCTCGAAACTGTTTCCGCGTGGCTCCGCCTTCCTGACGTGCTTAATTGCTTTCTTAATTAAATGTCCGCTTTGTATGAAGGTTGTACGGCTGTATAGCAACGTTGAAAACGAACAAGTCCCGAAATTCGATGTCGTAGGATGGATAAACCAATTCTATCGGTTGTAATAAATACATATTCAATGTGAGACTTCATAGCTCGTAGGACGAGATCATAAATACATATTCAATGTGAGACTTGATGGATCGCTGGAAATCCACGTTCATCAATCGTGTTTCGCTATTGACTTACTGTTTGGTTAATAAGTTCACTAACACTAATCACCGTTCCTTAAGCAGGATTGCAGGGGTGAGTAGGACTGGGTACATGTCATCAAACTATAGAGTAGTTTACAATCGACAATAGGCTGCTGAGGTCATGTGATATCTTATCTCAGCGTTCGAGTTGCCAATTGAATTCGAAAATTGTTAACAATAATTACCGAGTATTGTACTGCTAGAGGTAATTTTTTAAAAAAGAGGTGCTCGAGTTATCTTAGTGTTCTACGATTTACAAAGTTGATTCACAAGGAATCCAGTAGAACGTTTTTTTTTCTGGAGAAGTTGTTTCATGGAAGAAGCAGAACCGACACTTAGATTTTTTTTTCTACATTTATCAAATAAACTTCCG
>SDVV010011802.1:0-15711 GCA_016164225.1 Gammarus roeselii | reverse complement strand
TGATGTCGTTACAGGCGCGTAGCCAGAAACAGCAATACCTTACAGCAGAGCTCCTCCCCCGTGATGTCGTTACAGGCGCGTAGCCAGAAACAGCAATACCTTACAGCAGAGCTCCTCCACCATGATGTCGTTACAGGCGCGTAGCCAGAAACAGCAATACCATATAGTAGAACTTCTCCCCCGTGATGTCGTTACAGGCGCGTAGCCAGAAACAGCAATACCTTACAGCAGAGCTCCTCCCCCATGATGTCGTTACAGGCTCGTAGCCAGAATTTCCAAAAAGGGGAGACGGATTTTTAACTCTGACTCTGTCGATGTTAATTAGTTTTTTTCACCTCAAGGATAGGAAGGTGGCCACCCTGCCCCCCCCTCATTCCCAAACTTTTCCTCCATGATGTTGTAATAGATTTTTTCCCATCAGGCGAAGAGCGTGGCAGTAAAAGTACTCGTCTTGACCGTCAAGCTGCAGGGCGTCCTGTTCGACATCTTGTTTGCTTTGAGAGTCTTCCCTTGCCTGGCACCTAAGATCACTCCCGTTGTCTACCAGGACAGTGAGTTGCAAAATAAATTTATTCAATAGAACATGCAGCATGTGTTTATTTTTTTATCAAAACTACAATTAAATTTGCTCAATCATTTGGTACATGAGATTTCACTGTCTCGTTTTAGAATCCTGGCGATACCTTGTAGAGTGAGCATTCAAAAATGCCATCAGTTATGAACATCAGAAGGAATTAATTCAACATGACCTATCTTATTTTTTGTCGTCACCATTATCTTCTCTTTAACCACATTCATTGGCAGCTATTTAATTTTTGTGGATCCACATCTCAGCTTCACATAATTCATTGCGCGCAATTGCCTAGAATTTCGAAGCGAACATTCGCGCGTAGCCATCAACGCGTTCGTAAATTGCACACCCATTGCTAGTTAAGTGACCCAGTAGGAGACCTCAATTTGCTTTCATTGGTTGTATATTGATATTTGGGTTAATATATAAGGTCTCTAATCATGCGAACACATTCGAACGACATAGTGTGGAGGTAGCGACAGAGCGTGAAGTGCAGAGGCTTGAGGGAAGGATGGTTGGGATGATTTCTACTCCACCCGTTTCTTTTTTAAACCCTAGACGCCAAATTGAGAAGCGGAATGGACGTGGGTGAGGAAGAGCTACTAATGTCATTGAACGTTGTTGGTGCCCTGCTGCCGATACTGATCTCAGACCTCACTCCTGATCCGAAGTGTGTGTTGCGGGAACCTGGCTAAATGCCTTAGCAATAAAGGTCTAAGTTTTGTAAGCGTGTGAGTGCATGATAGGAGTGTGAGGTGCGCCTTTCCGTCAGCACACCTCCCCCCTCCCCCCTGCTATTGGGAATATTCGACCCTGTGTCGGAATCTGTATCTGCATCCCAGTAATTCAAACATTCGTTGAAGATGGTTTCTGTGCGATTTTTTTTTACTTTATTTATTTATTTCTTATTTGCTTCCATGTTCCACCGGAGTCCCAACGCGAAGTTAATGTAGACTCCCCCGTAGGGCGGCTTATTTATTTACTTTATGTGGTCATTTCCTCAGCTGTGGAGAACTCCGTCTTCCTGATTGAGATGGTCATTTTTGGGCTGTTCTCCTACTTCATGTACCGGCTTCCAGAATTCAAAGACTATGAAGAACCAGTCACACCGGCCACACAGACCAATGAAATCAAAGATGGCGCGGAGGTTTTAGCCAATCAGGTACCGCTCCAGGCATAAGCTTTCGTGAAAAAAATATATACTAAAAAATAAATTACTCAGCAACAGAATTGATTGCGATTGATAATTTTTGAAGAAACCAGACGATATTTCTCACCGTCTATACGATGGTGTGTTGACATAATATAACTTTTGTTGTCTCGATTCTCTCGATAAATAGCTATTTCTCTTCCAGTCGTAAGAACCATATGGTTTTGCATTGCGCTTCTGCTTTTTATTCGAATGAATCCTGAAGAAAAAACATCACACAGACGTTTTTTACGAGAGAATCTTGATAACATCCGTTGAACAGAGTTTTCGACCGATTTAGACCTCTGTGTCTTAAAACCCTACTCGGGAATCTCAAAACTTTCAAGTTCCTCGACTGTCCTCGAGTTTTTAGGAAAAATAAACTCTTTGGCCGCTTGGCGGCGCGTGGCATTTTGGGCCTGTCGGTCTAAAGGTCTTCCAGGTACCGAGTGGCTCGCTTAACCGTCTGTCGGCTGAACCCCCAACCCCCTCCTTTCCTACATAAGCGAGGGTTGCGCTACACCATCATTCATGAGGGCTAGCCAAGTTGCTTTCCGTAAGGAGGCATTGGTTCGTAGTTAAGATAGCAGGGGGAGGAGAAGGCCCCATATGGCTCTTACTCATTACAGAGAAATAGCTTTTTATTGAGAGAAGCGAGATAACAAAAGTTACATTCTTTTTGACTCGTAAGAGCCATATGGTTTTGCATAGAAAATGCCATCATGTAGCGCAAGCTGACCAATGCCAGAAGAGTACAGAAATTGGATGGATCGGTTGCATCTTAAACTGGAGGTTCCCAAAGAAGCGCTTGTCGTGTAAGGAAAGATAACACATTCGTATAAATTGTGGTAATTACTTTACTTATTGGTGAAACAAGAATTGTCAACAACAGCGAAAAGCTAGGTCCTAGCGGCAAACTAATATGCAGGCCCTGAACTTGAGGACCCAAATGATATTTAGGTATGGGTACATACAAATATGGCGTTGTGGTGACGGCAGTGAACATACATGCTCTACGCGGCCAAAAACAATATGCGGACCGTGAGCATGAGCAACCAAAGAGTAGTTACGTAATCAATACATATTGCCCTCCAGAGAGGGTGAGTGAACCGTCCGGTAGGTTATAAATGTAAAATTTACCAGTACCAACAATGTGTACAATAGCTAGCTCCTATGGAAACAGATTTGTACTGCAAGTAGGATAAAGGAAATTCATATTTCGTAATGATAAGATAATGCGATGGTAAGATAATGGTAAGATAATGAAGTACGTACTCTATGCTACGTAGAGGAGGTGCTGGCATCAGCGGATGCGGTGTCCGAAACGTATGAGGCGAGAAGGACTATCTACCTAGTTCCCAAGGAGGCTCAAGGTTGGTTAAGCTTTTCGACTGTGAAGAGGTATTTGTGCACGAATACGTGGGGTGACCTCCAAAACGCCTTGTATATGATGTCTTGAAGCGGGAGAGAGACGAGGCATACTTGCAGACATCGTGAGTTTTAGCGAAGGCATGCGGTGTAGCCTCATTGATGAGAGAGCAGATTTAGTGGCCACCGATGACGCCCTGAGAGGCTCGCGGAAGTAGGATGGATGAACAGAAACTCATTGTGCGATGGACATCGTGCTATGTGGGCTTTGAGTGCGGTCATAGGGCACAAGCCGTGCGCCCGGCCATCCGGCATCAGTTGGGCGATAGAGATGAGCGGTGGTGTGTGGGCGAAGGTCTGGTTTTTGTTCAGGAACTTGTCAGCGGTCATGATGAGCGCGGCTGGAGGGTTCGTGGAGAAATGCAATCCCGTGCGTGACATGGCTGCAATTTCGGAGACCCTGTTGCCTGCTGCGAGCACGACGAGAAACAGAGTCTTCTGAAAGAACGCCAAAACTGACGTCGTCTGAGTATTGAAGCCAGGAGAGGTAAACATGTAGAGCACCGGTTCGAGTTTCCACTGCGGCACGAAACTTCGTTGTGGCGGATTCTCGTGAAACTGGGCCTTAGCCGGTTCGTGAAAGATTGCCCTGCGGGTCGTGACGCCAAAACCATGTAAGAGGGGCAAGTGTAGCGCATTCCTGTAGACCAGAACCGTACGAGGGTTGAGCCGCTTCTGCTTGCCGGCGTAGTGCAGGAACGTCAAGAGGGTGGACAGGCTGATGGACTGCGCCTGCGCGGCGAGTAGCCACATTTGGAAACAAGTCTAGACGCTTTGGTATTGGCCTTGTGTGGACTGCCTGTGCGTGTTAACCAGGGTGTCCGCCAGTGAGTTATTGAATTTTAACATGAGCACCGTTATTAAAAATTGAATGCGAGATAACGCGAGAAGGGTCGTGATGTTAGAGGGACCTCCCTACCTTTGATGCGCTGGGACAAGTCGAGGGCGAGCGAGAGTTCGTTGAAAGACGCGACGACTGTGGGCCACCACAGTGCGTTGGGGGTGGTAATATGAAGGGAAGAGGTATATTTCCTTCCACTGATTCCAGTCGCATTGGAGAGAATCCACTAGAGCCGCTCGCCGGTGAGAAAACGAAGCTGCAAATAGTGGGAGCTTGTGGTTCCTCGGATGCGCGAAGAGGTCGATGTGCATGTCCAGCGCAGGGTAGAGACGCGGGAGGAGCACAGAGGCGTCAGTGCCCATTTCGTTTCAACCGGTAGGAGACGTGAGAGCTGATCGGCCCAAACGTTCTGCGAACCGGGAGGTAGGTCGCAAGGAGAGAGAGATGGTGGCGCTGGAGGATCTGTAGAAGCTGTGCTCCGAACTTCTGCAGCGCCGGGGCCTTGCTGGAGCCCAAGTTGTTCAGCATGGCCACTGCCGCGCGGTTGTCGGACATCACGCGGACTGTGGTGTGGTACCAATGAGCTCGTTCGCCCAGCGCGTGTATGATGGCCAGCGGTTCCTTCGCCGCAATATGGAGATTGCGTTCTCATGGAGATCAGCGGCCGTAAGACTGCTGGTCGCTGCAGCATACGCACCGCACGCTTCGTCCGATGCATCCGTCTACAGGAGGTGCTCCGGGGGAGGCATCACGAATGAGAAAAGTCCCGTCGCGCCAGTGCTAAGCTGCCTGGTGGCGGTAGGAATTGTTGAGACGGCAGGGCTTGCAGGAGAGGTGGAGGAAGCGTGCTGCGATCACCACCTCGTTGAAGAAGTGGCGAGCATGGCGTAAGTAAAGTGTGAGGAAATTTATTATGACGAGGAAACTCTGATGCTGTCGGAGCAAGAGGGTTCCGCGGGAAAGTATCTCCGTGGCCATGTCTCTGCAGCGGTCGATGTGTCGTAAGGCTGGGGCGATGGACCCGGCCGCGAATGTTACCCCCATGAAGTCGATCGGCTGGGTGGGTTCTAGAATAGATTTCTTCACGTGGACGCGGAAGCCTAGTTTGAAGAAGAGGTCGCAGGCCGTCTGGGTGTTGTGCCGGCAGTGAAATATTGTCGGTGCCCTGAGTACCAGTCGTCGATGTAGAAGGCCGCATCTATCCCTTGCTGGTGGAGTAAACGAAGGGGCAGCTTCGTGACCGTTGTAAAGATTTTTGGTCCCAGATTAAGACCGAATGGGAGGGCCAAAAAGAAAAACAGTTGGCCTCGCAGTTTGAAGGCCCGAAACCTTTGGAACCTGGGATGAATTGGGATGTGCGGGAAGGCGTCCTTGATATCCAACTTGGTGAACCAGAGAGGGTGGTTCAGCACTGCCCGTATGCGCTGCGGGTGGGACATGCGGAACGTGGATACCGGGATGTAACTGTTGAGGTCGGAGAGGTCGATCACCAGGCGATCTCTTCCCTAGGCCTTGGGGACCGCAAAGATCCGAGATACAAAAGCCGGCTGTCTGGGAACCGCCTTGACTATGCCTTTGGGCAAAAATTCTGATACGAGGGGTTCTAGAACGTCTTCGCGTTGTCGGTGAGAGACTGTGATCGAGTCATGGCGTTCATTTCCAGGAGAGGCCTGTGGCAATAATGCGTTTGACCAAGGGCGTGGCCTTGGTCCAGTGCGCGAGGCGGTTCCTGAGGGTTGCCGGCAGAACGTCAGAGTTCGCGGAAGGGGGAGGAGGTGCGGTCCCACTGTCTGTGGTTAGCTGTGGACTGCGAGCGGGAGGGGGAAAGTCGTTTGTGTGTCAAGGTTCTACGACCCCCTCGCGACTTCCCCTCCTTGCAACGTACTGGGTGGGTCCCCAGGCCCCCAGGGCGGACGGGGGGGCGGGGCCTGGAGCTTGTCTGAGAGTCACCGGAGACCACCCGTCTCCCTTGGGGTTGTCTAGCAACCTGCCGGAACGTAGGGCGCGCCCTGGGTAGCGCGGGTCGGCCACGAAAGGAGCTTCGTGCCATTCCGCCTCGGCTATAGAGGGGATGCTGTGCGACAGTTTCTCGGTGTTGCGGGGGTCTCCGTGGAGAAGAGGCAACGAAACCTGATGTGGAGGGGGCCAGAAAGGAGAAAACCTCTATCCTGTTACGGAAGGTGTCCAGCGCTTGGCTTGCCTGTAAGATCGCCCCGTCGGTGAATAGTTGAGGTTCAAATACCCACTCTGCTAGAAGGAAGGGCAGTCCAGGCGGATTCCGGAGCGAGCCTGTCCAGCGTCTGAAGCCGAATTTGGTATCTCCACTGAGCTGTGTCAAAGAAAGATCCCGACTAAAGTTTGTGAATGAAGCTTGTGGTGAGTTCTGACAGACAACGCAGTGACTGAGGGGTAACTGGCGTGCCATCGGTGGAGACGGGAGTCCGGATGCGCTCAAGGATCCCCGTCAGTGATGCGCCGAGGATGTAGCCGCGCAGGTTCTGAACCACCTGCGTGCGGAGTTGAAAGCCTTGGGAACTTGCTTCTATGGCAATCAATGTGATGGACCGGCGAAGCGATCTTATCCATTGAGGCGTCGAAGTGAGCCTTTGGGGAGAGGAGCGGAGCTTTCGCGAACTCCATCAGGGACTTGACTACGTGTCAGTGTGCTGTGAGCGCAGAGTGCGTGTTTGACCAAGCGTCGAGGTCCTTCGGTGCCAACCCGTTGGGCAGGGTGGCATTAATTTGCTCGAGGAGTTTGGGTAGTGCATTTGGGATACGGTCCAGAACGAACAAACCGTCCTCTCTGATGAACACCTCCCGATGAGAGGGTTGCTCGACCGCTAAGACACTTTTGAGAAGCTGGAGAGCGAGCTTATTTGAACCTGCTGGCGGCCGAAAAGGAGTGGACCTGCGGACGAGTAGCTGAACCGTGGTGCTGGTTAAGTCCACCGGGGATAAAATGAAGTTAGGGCCTCTCTCATGAACCTTGATCAGATTATTAGGGGGCTCTGTGGTGCAGACCTCATAGTCAGCATGTCCAGCGTGTTGTCTTTCCGTATGAAGAAGTGCGTGCCGAGATCGCCGAGGGTGATGCGTCCTTTGTCGCGCATCTGTGACCTAGAAACCAAGGGTGGGGCGGGTGCGTCGGGGGTAGGGGACCGCAAGGGGGAGCCGTTCGTGTGAATAAGCTATCCCTGTCAGAGCCCCTCGACGATTGGGGAGAGGTGGGACGACTTGGGCCGTCTGATGCTGTACTGTCCTCCCTTTCATTTCGTTTGTTCCTAGTCTCCGAGTAGCGAGGTGGATTGCGTTGCGTGCCCGGAAGTGTAAGGTGACGGGAGTCAGGGTGCAAATAGGACCTTGTGTCTGATGTGACGTTGCCAGAGTATCTCCGTCTCATGGACCGATTTCTGTTCAGGAAAGCTTCGTAGGCCGCACTGCCTAGGACGCTTACATAGCCTATAGGCAGATGGTGCATCCTGCTGGCCTATACACATGTCCCGCGAAGCAGCTGGAGTGTCTCAGGCAGGTGGTGTGGAGGTCGTTTTGGGGCAGAGGACAGGCACATTGGGAGCAAGTGAACCGGGAAGCCGATGGGTCTTGCTGTCCGGTGGCTCGTTGGCCCGACGCGGGGAGCGTTTCCGGCATGTTCTGAAATCAGGGAGAGAGAAGTATAAGTCGGAGGTAAAGACTTATGCGAGAGTATGGGTATAACACAATATTTTGCAGAAAGAGTGTTCGATCCGACCAAAATTTGTGTGATTATGTCAACAAAATTTAAGTGTCTACAAATTAATGTGTCGACAAATTTGGTGTGTCAACCATTTCTGTCTCGACAAATTTATGTCTCGACAAATTTATGTCTCGACAAATTTCTGTTTCGACAAATTTCTGTCTCGACAATTCCTGTTTCGATAAATTAGTCTCGACAATTTTCTGTCACAACAAATTTCTGTTGCGACAAATTCTTTGTAACGCCAAATTTATGTGTCGACAAATTATGTGTCAACAGATTTCTGTCTCGACAACTTTCTGTCGTGACAAATTTCTGTTACGACAAATTTCTGTCTCGACAACTTTCTGTTCCGACAAATTTATGTTACGACAAGTTTCGGTATCAACAAGTTTCAGTCTCGACAAATTTTGTTTCGACAAATTTATGTGCCCGGAAATTTGGTGTTGGGACAAATTTGGTGTGTCGATAAAATTATGTGTCGACAGATTTCTGTCTCGACTACTTTCTGTCTCGACAACTTTCTGTCTCGACCACTTTCTGTACCGACAAATTTATATTTCGACAAATTTCTGTTTCGACAAGTTTCAGTCTCGACAAATTTCTGTCCCGACAAATTTCTGTTTCAACAAATTCCTGTAATTACTCGAGAGCAAATTTGTGGGCAATAATTGCCGACCCCATCTGTGGCTCCAGGGGCAGTGGGTCACTAATCCACTGCCCAGATGGGCCGCCCCGCACTGAATCTTGAATTTCGAAAAGTGCGACGATCTGTCAGGATCGAGTGAGGCGGGAGTGCTCTGCGTCCGAAGCAAGAGCGACAAACGTTCCTTCTTTGGTAAGTTTCAGCCGAGACTAATCGGGCAAATGAATGATAGGGCAGCCCAACCCTCGCTTATATAAGAAAGGAGGGGGTTGGGGGTTCAGCCAGCAGACGGCTGAGCGCGCCACTCGGTACTGGAAGACCTTTAGACCAGAAGGCGCAAGACACCACGCGCCGCCAAGTGGCCAAAAATTTCTTTTCGTTAAAATTTCAAGGACAGTCGAGGAATCTAAAAGTTTGGAGATTCCCGATTAAGGTTAAAAGAAACAAAGGTCTAAATCGGTCGAAAACTATGTTCAACGGATGTTATCAAGATTCTCTCGTAAAAATGTTTTCTCTTCAGGATTCATTTGAAAAAAAAGCAGAAGTGCAATGCAAGACCATATGGCTCTTACGAGTGGAAGAGAATAAATTATTAGTTTCATGATACGATCATTACATTTAATTTAGTATCTCGTGCTTAAGATAACCATTCAAGTGACGCGTTGACCACCTTCCCTTTCCTTCTAGGTGGAAAAACAGACAACACAGGCAGACCCCGGTTCTAGCGGATCCGAGAGCGCTTACGGCAGCACCGATAGCGTAGGCGATCAAGGCAACTCCCGGGTCTAGAGAGGCCGAGAGCGTTTAAGCAGGTGTACATCACAACTCAGTACTTAGGTACTTTGTCTGAGTTCCACGAAGTTCAGTTTGACAAATTACTCTGAAAAGTTTTTATTTACGGCAAGTTGTACAGCTCTATCACTGACTATGCCTGGGCCTTGTGAGCTGATGTAAACAAGGCTTTGCGGCGCCACCAACAGCGTGGGCGGTCGAAGCCGACCCCGGGTCCAGCAAGTCTAAGAGTGCCAGTGGCAGCACCGATAAAATGATCGACCAAGGCAGACTTCGGGTTCAGCGAGGCAAAGAGCGCTTACGGCAGCAACAAGAGAATGGTCGGCCAAGTCAGATCATGGGTTCAGCAAGCCCGAGAGAGCGTGGTTGACCATGCAGACCACGAGTCTAGCAAGCCCGAGAGTGCTTACGTCAGCAGCTAGAACGAGGTTGACCAAGACAGACTCCGTGCCCAGAAAGTCAGAAAGGGCTTACGGAAGCCCCAACAACGTGGAGTGAGTGGTTAAGGCAGAATCCGGTTCCAGCAGGTCCGAGAGCTCTTACGGCAGCACCGACAGCGTATGCAACCAAGACTAGGGCACACTACGGGTTCAGCGAGCGTGTCAGAGTGATTAGGGTAGCACATCGTCAGCGTGAATGACCAGGGCACACCCCGGGTTCAGCAAGTTCGAGAGTGTTTACTACAGCACAGACAGCGTGTGCGACAAAGGCAGACTCCGTCTCCAGCAGGTCCACGAGCAGTTTCGGTTCAACCAACAGCGTGAACGGCAACTAGAAACGGCCTAAAGAGAGGCCAGAAAAGTATGGTTGCAAATTGAGATGGGGGGGAATATTTGAGGAAGGCTATTCGTGCAACAAAGTCCTGCATGTGTTGCTGGAGAAAGATAATCCGGACAATGCAGCTGTAATTGTTAGAGTAATGAAAACTCTTAAATCTTCGTTCCAAAGTAATATAGGCGATAAGTTGGATGTTTTTTACTGGGGCAACAGTACGTATAATATTAGGCTTCATACTCTGACACACAAACTTCTGTTCGCCGTTGTTAGTCAAATAAACATCTCTTATAAGTTCAAAAAGTAACAAGCTGCATGTGAAAACATCCAACCAAATAAAATTGAGCGCCGCTGTCCAACTAATAATTGATAGGCGGGTTCTGAGGTGCAATTGTGACGTACGGGATTTTTTTACCTAAGTATTATCTTAATTTAAATTTTGTTATTATTTATTTCCAGCATATTTATTAGAAATAACAAATTACTTCCCCACAATAACTCATACATAAATATATAAAGTGACTCCTAAATATTAATTCGGAACAACGGCAGGTTGACTAAGTTGCAGAAATATTTCAGTACAAAGAGGATACGTACAACAAATATTCGTGAAAAACGGTGTACGGCATTGACACCCGTACGGTTAAATTTGTGTCCGGCACACGAGTACTTGACTTTAGATCAGATTAAGCGGTTCATCTCCAACAGTGTTCTAACGTCAGCTTTATTATTTGATTTTATTTGTACCTCATTAGCTTTATTAGACACAGGTAAATAATTACACTCGAACATACTCTCAGTTATAAGCGTATAAAACATCTATTAGGTGTAGTAGAGTTCTAACTACGAGACGTTATTAGAGTAAAACCATACAAACTCATATTAAAAAGAAGGCACCAATGTTGCTTTTTTCAATTTATATCTTCTTAATATATAACAGACAAGGATGAAATTGTATGGAAAGGATTTGAACCGTAATGGTTAAAGAAATTTTTAGCCACGATGAACATTTACATTATTTGTTAGTAAAATGGGGCTGAAATTCGTCCATTCCGTAAAATGTGCTGGATTGGAGATTTTCGATATTCAATGGACAAATAAAAACATTATTATATTAAAATACTAAATAGTTAAGATGAGTCAAGTTATTTGTGATTTTGTCAAAGAATAATTCGAAAACATGTAGATTTATTGGCATTTGGTTCCTAGTCGAATTGCTGACAGATTAATTTTAGAAACAGCAGCAACAGACATGCACAAATATACAAATAAATGTTGCCACTCTTCGACGCATGTTAAACCACACAAGTAAACCATTTTTTATACAACTTTTGTTTCGTTTATTACTCTTTCGGTAGACCATCCATAGAGTAAAGAGCAAGCGGTCATGGTTTCAGACGCTTACGTCAGATCTTCAAGTACAAATTGAACTCATGGCTTGACAGTATATTTCCTTGAACTATGCGTCAGTACGTAGAACTTATATTTGGTTGTCGGTTGAATGAATTAGATATTGATCAACGAAGTAAAAAATATATATTTTCATTTATCCATATCCCTAATATGTAGTTCATTCTATTTCATAAGCGTATATCTTGATTTTCGACTTTTGTAACCCAATTGCAATAAAATGGGTTTTCTGAAATTCTTATTATACTACGTTCTGGATAAATTAATAGCGCAAATTTGTTCCCACGTTGACGTTATGGATATTGTAACTTCATTGTGTTTCTAACAATTGCCTTAGTACATGTATTGTTATTATTAAATTATGTGTCATGCTAGCAGTTTTGTGTAGCGCCTATAATATCATGTCGCTATGCCATTCATGAATTTCCTGTCTATGTACGTCTTTCGTACTATATCATGCCATCTATTCTTAATGTCCGTAAATGCTGGTTCATGCTGCCTCATCTCATATGTCGTGCCGCGCCACCAGGGGGGAACGAATCACATGCTGACGGTTATCCCTAAAGAGCCTCTATTCAGTCTTCTCGCCACAGATGGTGCGCTTCCTTAGCAAGTCATTGTGAAGTCACATCCGGCGCGCTCAACGCTTCTGCCAGCCAATTTGGCGTAAAGCAAACATCTTGCCTGTACAGTCATGGATTGATTGATTTGGGCCTAATTTCCACCAGAGTACAGTCATGGAAGCCATTATTTCTGTGTACAACGAGTATCCGTAACAAGTATATTTCATTCACACTAGCCATTGATTCAATCAACAAAAAAAATATGTTCGTTCATGAATATATAATTGATTCTCGCTTCTTCGAGTGGCTGTATCCAAGGATCGGTCTTCTCTACGTTTGACCTCGCGCGTTTACGTATGTGTAAATTTAGGTTTCATTTAAACCAGTTTTGAATTAATAGACAATCACATCCTCATAATTCGGAATTTCTAAACTACGTTAGCAAACACCTAGATGTACGCACAAATTCCGTTCCTTATCACCATATAATAAATTCTCATCTGATGTACGGTATCATTTGTTTCTTGAAAGATTCTTTCCGCATGTATACATTATAGTCGTCGTTATACGGCCTGTAGGACCGTAAATGAGACGCGTGTTTGGCCACCGCTGTCGGTGCTGCCAAACCAGCCTGGTCAACCAGTAGTTCATCTTTCACGAGCACGAAAGGCAGTCGCTCATCTCCCGGCGGCAGCCACGCTCCAAAGAGGTTACCCTGGCTGGATCAGCAAACATCAAGTACGCACCCAACATCTAGATGATTCAAATACTCTCCTAACAACCGAAAAGAACCAAGCACCCACAAAACAGTTCCAAAGAATCAAGTATTCATCCTACAGCTCAGAGGAATCAAGCACTCACATAACAACTCAGAAGAATTAAGCACTCAACCAACAAATCAGAAGTATCAAGCACTCTCCCAACAGCTCAAAATAAGCAAGCACTCACCCAACAGCTTATAAGAATCAAACATTCACTCAACAGCTCAGAAGAATCAAACACTCACCCAACAGCTGAGGAGAGCTACACCACACCATCATTACACCACCACCCGCGGTCGCAAAACTCACGCCAGCAGCACCTACTCTACCAAACGTTGTACTACCGTATTGCACTATCAAGCGCTGACAAGCCAGCCAGCATCGTGTACAACACCGCCCATGCTCTGGCAACATGTCCGCTATTGGGCTGAATACAGCGAGGTGACGCTCTAGCTGCATTGGTCGTCTTAGAGCAGCACGACGACTAATCGTTGCTACCATTCGCCGTACCTCTGCGTTAAACACAACCATGCGTCGTTTTAGTCAGCGTCCACTCTTAAAGAAATCAACAGAGCTAGGTGATTCTAGCACCACAGCATGGGAGTATAATCCTGGCCGCGGCACCAGATACTCACGATGTCGCCCTATTGGCAGTCAGATGAGCTCCTCTGTTTTAGGTTTGATGTGTTCCGTAATCACATTACGTAGTTGCAACCATTTTGTCGTCGGCGGTATCTACAACATTTTAGTCGCGGACTATGACTTACGTTTTCGTGTTCGTCGGATGTTTATCAAATTGTTACCGTCCATAGTGCGATTCTCCTATCACTGCGTTATTTCGAATTCTATCATTTTCGTCATGGATTATGACACGTGTTCGTGTTTCATGGTGTGTGTTTAACGGATTGAACGTAACCTCAGTTCATGCCAATTCTTCCCATCGCCGCCAATACATATTTTTCCACGCCTGGCCATGGGTTCCCTTTCTTTTTCATAAAATTGCCATCGTCATATTGTTGTTCCAGCTATCAACACAATTTATTATGGTTCACCACAGTCGCAGCCATCACTCCTATACAAGTATATCTGTTATACTCACCAGCTTGCGCATTCACAAATCAGGAGTTGTTTCCCCGGGCCTGATATATTTTATGACATGCGCATACATCAGAGTGTGATCGATCCAACTCATCACCAGCAAACTACTTACTTGCCGCGATGAGCATATTTCCTCAAGACACTCCAGTGACGCGTACATAACCATTCTTATCAAAGCTGTTGTTATAAGAAGTTGCCATTGCGTGACCTGGTGAACATTATAATAGTTAGTACCTCAGTGTAGTCACTGTATCGTGAGTCATAGCATGTGTAGGTCCCACTTTGACTTGATCAGCGTCGCCTCTCTATTACTGAGCACTCACGGGTACACACCAGTGTGCGATCATCCCAATCTTCCTTTGCAGCTCACTGCCTCACCACTGTCGGCGAGCTCTGCAGCTTACTGCCTCACCATCATCGGCGAGCTCTACATCCAACATCACCTACATCCCGGGTAATCTCAATTACTTTCTTTCGCTTCATGTAGATGTAACATATACCATTACATTACATTCGGCTACAACAACTCATGCTCGTCCCCATTACCAATAAACTACATAAACTATAGTGATATTTATTTCCAATGCTGGCATCAACCGCATTGCGCGGCCTTATTATTCTCTTGTGGGAAGTTGTGACAAGCACCATCATTCGGATACGGCTGTGTGAGTTTTTATCCATCCGCATAATTATGAACACCGTCGTTTTTAATAGTTAACTATTGAAATGGAGTCAGAAATTAACACAATCAATACCGACTCCATCCCCAACAATTAAATATTCAATTTCTAATTTTGAGACACCCATAATCACTTATTGAATAGACCATTCGTATAGGTTGTAGTAATTGATTTAGCAAGCAACGAGTACCTCAAATCAGAACGTGCATCACTACAGAGTACCACTGCAACTCTCGCCCGAGTTCCACTATTTAACGTATATGACTTGCTCCACTTAGTTAATGTGAGGCTGAGCCGTAAATTTATTAACTAAACAGTTGTTTTGGCAGGTGTGTCATCAAAGAGACTATTTGATTTGAGCCTCATTTCCACCAGAGCCTCAACGTAAGTCATAATAGGCTCCCCCGTAGGGCTCGATGATCATTGATTCCAGTAAGCTCGCACGCCTAAGTGTGCGAGGAAAAAACAAAACAACGCTTTTAACGTTAGAAAAAACTGGAAAAAAAATAGCTATGTCAGACGCACGCTGATACGCAAAAGAAAAACGCTTACTCGAAACGGACCTCCGCTTCCAATCCTTTAGAACTTGAAGAGTAATATGTACGCACCCAAGTGCGTACAGGTACCATAATCGAGATTAATACAAGGTCAGTGGCTACACGAGCAAATTCAGCTCCGACAGCAACGCAACAAAATATTTACAGCTACGCGGCTTAGTTGTTTAAATAAAATTTATTTATTTAGATAAGATAAAGACTCAGATGAAACGAAATGAACCCCCGCCTCCAACCCCCCAGAACCTCATGAGTAATATGTCCACAGGCCAGTGCGCACAGATAGCATCGCCGAAATTGGTAATTTATTTATTATTTGCTTTCATGTTCCACCGGAGTCCCAACGCGAAGTTAATGCAGACTCCCCCGTAGGGCGGTCGTAGAGTTGTGAAGTAGGTGACGCGTAGATTGAGAGTAGGTTAAATTTAAATTCGGGGCAGTTTAAACGCAGTCACAGCGGGTTTAAACACAGTTGGAGTTAAAGTAACAGTAACAAAGTATCAAATAACAAAGTAACAAAGTAAATTTCACATGGGCACCAAGCAAATTTGGTGCGGCTATAAAGAAAACCTGACATGTAAATTAAATTTAACAATTTTAAAGGGGTAACTCAAGCGCGGGTACAGAGTAGGCCTAGTACATACAAATCGTACTAAATAACGGATATCTAG
>SDVV010011801.1:0-15711 GCA_016164225.1 Gammarus roeselii | reverse complement strand
CTAGAAAGTTTGGACAAATCCCAAGAAAAAATAAGGTTTTACTTACGTCAACTACGACCACCGATACCTGAATAGATTTGATTAATTTAGAGTGCCAAGGCGTTTTAGTGAATCATAGTACTAAGGCCTTTTAGTGAATCAGAGTGCCAAGGCTTTCAAGTGAATCATAGTGTCAAGGCCTTTCAATGAATCAGAGTGCCAAGGCCTTCAAGTGGATCAGAGTGTCAAGGTCTTTTAGCGAATCAGAGTGCCAAGGTCTTTTAGTGAATCAGAGTACCAAGGCCTTTTAGTGGATCAGAGTGCCAAGGCCTTTTAGTGAATCAGAGAGCCAAGGCCTTTTAGTGAATCAGAGTGCCAAGACCTTCTAGTGAAAAAGAGTGCCAAGGCCTTCTAGTGCATCATCAAGCCAAGTCGTTTTGTTGATCAGAGTGCCAAGGCGTTTTAGTGAACAGTATGCACCCAGCGCTAATGTTCATGCTTGCTTCACGTCTGGTGCCAGAAGGACATTGAATCCGGTGCACTCGAAAGCCTTGGCACACTAATCTACTTCAATTTAATCTTATGCTTCATGTCTTGACCTGACATGTCATCCCCACTAAATTAGATTACAGGAACCGAAATTTTAAGCGCAATCGGGTCAATATGGCGATGCACACTTACACTTGTTCCGGGCTTCCGCATCCTCCGGCTGCGAGAGCGCGTTGATGTTGGCCTGCAGCAGCTTATGCTCTCGAGAGAGGCGGGGCCTCTTGGCGCCGCTCCCTGCCACGCCCCTCGCACGATGACCGCGGTTGATGGTGGATGCGGCCTTGATGAACGCTGCCAGATGCTCGTCTCCCTCTTTGTCCTCCAACGAGCCTGCGTCAATTGCCTTCTCATGTCCTTCTTGGTCTATTTCTTGGTCACTGCGTAGCATAGAGGGTACTGATTGACTCTCAAGTCGCTTCCGCTTGCGATTTCCTGATTGATCTAGCAGCTCGTCTGAGCCGAGGCCTTTTCGCTTCCTATGGTGGCTGTAAGAGAAGTAGAGGTTATGTGGAGTACACAGTTACCGAAAGAAAAAGATCATGATTAAGAGGAGAACGAAGTTTTCTTATCTGGTGTTAAAATGAGAACAAGACACCTTTGAAGATGTTTGTTCCCCACAGTTCGAGCGATCAGCAGTGCGACGACCATTAGAGGCGATGCCTACCCACGGTATACTGAAGGAAAAAGTAGTTCATAAACGCACCTGCGCCTGGTATCGTTGCCGGCTTCTGCAGTGGCTGTGTGGGGTGGCAGCAGGTGGTCCTCTAGTGATAGAAGCGCTCCCTGCTGATGCTGGCCGTCTCCAGGGCTACAGACCGATGCGGAGCTGTGCCAGCGGAGGTAACTGCTGCCACTGTGACTGATCCGCTCGTCCGTCAGACAGCCGGCACTAGAAGTGTTAGGACCACCACCGGCGAGAACTACATCAACACTCTTCAGCAAGGTGTCTGGATCAACAGTGCCGTCACTACCATAAGATGATGGTGTGGCAAGAGTGTGTACGTCATTGCTGTTGCCTCGTCCAATGGCAGTGTGAGGTGTGGTGGGCGCACTGACGGGTGGTTGGGAGGCATAGCGGCGACGGCTGGTGGCTGCTTTTAGACGCTTGGAAGTCCTCACCTCCTAAAAAATACATTTGAAACAGAAGAGTCGATTAGATTGGAGAGCCAAGGCTTATTAGAATAAAGGTTTTAGATGATTGAATTAATGACTGGGATTTCTAGCTTGCTAGTGAAACTTAACATGAGTGTTGGCGCTCATAAATAATAAGTATGAAGAAGCAAATTTTGAAAAATATGGTCAATGTAAACTTGCACGGATAGAGTGAAAGTCTCAGAGCCCATTACTTATTAAATGAACCAATAAAAAACAATTTTTTTGAACGTCTATTATACATTCCTTCATATTTTTGTACCTCAAAGTGAAGAGGGGGGATAGATACGCCTCTGAACGCAAGTGACAGTAAAGACCCAGGTCCGTAGGTATTAAAGGGTTGAGGGGGAGGGGTGTTGGGGCCAGCTATGCCTCTGAACGCAAGTGACAGTAAAGACCCAGGTCCGTAGGTATTAAAGGGTTGAGGGGGGAGGGGTGTTGGGGCCAGCTATGCCTCTGAACGCAAGTGACAGTAAAGACCCAGGTCCGTAGGTATTAAAGGGTTGAGGGGGGAGGGATGTTGGGGCCAGCAATGCCTCTGAACGCAAGTGACAGTAAATACACAGGTCCGTAGGTATTAAAGGGTTGAGGGGGGAGGGGTGTTGGGGCCAGCTATACCTCTGAACGCAAGTGACAGTAAAGACCCAGGTCCGTAGGTATTAAAGGGTTGAGGGGGGAGGGGTGTTGGGTTTAGCTACAACTCGGAACACAAATATCAGTGTATTCCCAGGTCGGTAAGAGAGCGGGGGGGGGGTGTCAGCTGCGCCCGTGAACGCAAATATCAGTATTGGCGCAGGTTCGTAGGTGAAAGAGGGGGACAAGCTATCTCCGAATGCAAGTGACAGTACATGTTTAGGTCCGTAGATGGAGTGGGGTGGGGTGGGCAAGCCACGCTTCTGAGCACAAATATCAGGATAGAAGAGAAAGGCTTCGCTACGCCTCTGAACGGAAATGGCAAGATAAGTCCTGGTTCGTAGGTTGGGGGTGGAGGCCTAGGTAAGTCTCTTAACATAAATGTTAGTATGGACCCAGGTCCAGTGAGAGTGGGGAGGGGAGGAGCTGAAACCACGGCTCAGAACGCGGATGTCGGTATAGGCCAAGGTCTGTAGCTGCCCTCAGTATCCGGTACTCACCGGAGAAGAGGCCTTATGCACGGAGGGTACTCCGACGCTGTGGCGCGCCTTAGCCGGTGACATCCTCTTGTATTTCCGCAAGATGGGTGACACAAACTGCTTGAGAGGCGATCCCTTCAGAAGGCTGGGGCGGGAGAGAGACCCTTTGGCTGGGGACAACCGTGGGACGAGGCTGCATCAGAGGGAGAGATAAATGACGAGATTGCTTAAATAATGTATATTGAAATGTACTCATATGGAGTGATCCTTTCAGGGGCGGTCCAGGAGAGAAGTGTTATTAGCATTGATAGGAGTATGGTATTTACGTGACGTTCTACAGGGCTAAGGTAGAGACAGGTAGAAAAATTATAGGGTGCGTTGAAACGCTCTCATATCTATTCCATTTATAGGAGAGCAGTTGATAGCAACGCACAATCACACCATTTGAAAGACCAGAACGAGAAAATTTGTTTCGTGCCGAAGATGGACATGGATGGTTGAGCTTTTTTTCCTGTATTTTGGGCATTTTTCGCAATAAACTACCTGTCAGTTTTCTTAGTTCAATTCACTCGACCGTGCATTCGGAAAGAGCAAACTTGTATAGAATACCGATGCAAGTAAAAATTTATCATTTCATACATCGACAACCATATTTCCAAAATTGATTCTTCAAGTATCAGATACAGATACTAGGCCGCATCCCCCAGAAAGGGGGTGGCCGACGGCAAGGCGCACCTCACACCCTCATATGCTCACACTCACACAACTTAGCCCTTTCGTGGGGTCCGGCCGGTACTTCCGCAACATACACTATGGGTCACGAGTGCAGTCCGAGGATCCGTCTTCAGCAGCAAGGCCCGATAGTTTTCACTGGTTTACCCCCGTCGCGTCATAATAGCCGGGCCCCCCCCCCACTCACGACCATTCCAAAAAGCACATCAGAGCAGCGTCAAAATGAACCATTGTCAACCATTCTCCACTCACGCCTGTTCATTGCACGCTCTCTCGCCACCTCCACATTCATGTCTCTACTTCCAAACGCCTGCTTCACACAATCCATCCACCCAAACTTCGGTCTAACTCTAGGCCTGCGACCACTCGCCTCCGCATTCATCACCCTTTTCACCAATCTCCCTTCGTCCATCCTGTCCATGTGCCCGAACCATCTCAGAACACGCGAATCCACTCTGTCCTCCAACTTCTTTACCATCCCTGTTCTGATTCGAACCACGTCGTTGGTGATCCGATCTATCAGCGTTACTCCAGCCATGCTCCTCAAACACTTCATCTCGAACACATTCAACCTTCCTTTCTCCTCTGCTCTCAACCCCCAAGCCTCAGCTCCGTAGAGCACAGTTGGGACAATAACACCCGCATACAGCCCTCTCTTTGTTTCCATCCCCAACGTCCTACAGCTCATTACACTATTTAGTGCACCCAACACTTTACATCCCTCCTTCACTCGCGCCTTCAGTTCAGTTTCCACTAGTTCAGTTTTCTCCACATGGGAACCCAGATACTTAAAACACTGAACTTCCTCCATGAGCTCTTCATTTAGGGTGACACTACATTTGCTCGCATCGACAGCCCTCGAGCATCTCATTACTTTACTCTTACCCACGTTCACTCGAAGCTTCCTCCTCTCACACCCTCTACCAAACTCAGACACTAGCCTACATAGCTTCTTCTCTGAATCCGAAAGCAGGGCCGTATCATCAGCAAATAGCAACTGGCTCAACTGCCAACTCCGCCCATTCGCTTGCGACAGTTCCAAGCCACGACATAGCACACTCGCGTTCACCTCCCGGACCACTCCATCCATATAGAGGTTGAACAGCCAGGGACTCATCACGCAGCCTTGTCTCAGTCCCACTTTCACTGTGAACCAATCACTCACCTCGCTTCCCACTCTGACACATGCTCGGCTGTCAGCATAGAAACTCTGCACCGTTTTCAACAGATGTCCGCCCACTCCATACAAACGCAACACCCTCCACAGCGCTTCCCTGTCAATCCTGTCGTATGCCTTCTCCAGATCCATGAAGGCCCAGAACACATCCTTCCCTTTAGCAAGGTACTTCTCACAGACCTGTCTCACTGCAAAAATCTGATCGGTACGCCCTCTACCACTCCTAAAGCCACAATGTTCCTCCCCAATTGCGCAGTCCGTACAACCTCTAATCCTTTAGATCAGCACTCTCCCGTACAGCTTACCAACCACACATAACAGACTGACACCTCTCGAAATGCAGCATTCATCTTCATCTCCTTTGCCCTTGTATAGCGGAACAATGCAGGCACTGCGCCACTCAAACGGTACCACGCCCGTCACAAAACACAAGTTCAGTGACCTCACCAACCATTCGACAATCGTTACTCCACCCATCTTCAGGCACTTGGTCGCAACGCCATCCAAACCAGGGGCTTTTCCTGCTTTCATCACGTCCACCGCCTCCTGCACCTCTTCCCTGGTAGTGTCCGCAATGAGTCTTTCTCCCAAAACTGGCATCTGAGCACCACCACCCACAGCAACAATGTCATCCTCGACATTCAACAACTCATCAAAATACTCGGCCCACCTCTTCCGTACATCACCACTTGCCAACAACAACTGGCTGTTTTCATCTTTCATCACTTCCTTCTTTCCGGTCTTTCCCTTTCCACCTCTTTTCAGAACATCTTTTTGTTCGCCTCAAAATTCTGGCACAACCGTCTGCCCCACTTGGCATCAGCGTCCCTTTTGACTCTTCTGACCACTCGCTCCACTTCGTTTCTCCTCTCTTTGTAACTTTCATAAGCCACCTCCGACTTCACCTGCAACCACTCCTCAAACGCTCCTCTTTTCCGTGCCACCGCTAGTTTGACCTGCTCGTTCCACCACTTGCAGCCTTTCCTTCTGCACCCGCCCACGCGGCTTACCATACACCTTCGCACATCTCGGCAACGCATACCTGAACGTCTCCCATTCTTTCTCCACATCTCTCAGGTCCTGTCTTCTCACGTTGTCATATTCTTCCCTCAACGCCTGCTGGAATTCCTCGGCTTACCATTCACATTCAGTCCAGTTAACTTTCACTACCTCTTTTCCTCCTCCCACTCGTCTGTTGCCCTTCCACTTCTGCTCCACTCCTAATCTAACTTCCACCAGCAGATGGTCAGACACTCCTCCACCCTCCCCTCTCGAAACCCGCTGGGACACGCTCGCCATCGACGTGTCCCAGTGCATCGAAGGCAGGGAGGTGCCTCTAACATCACGACCCTTCTCGCGTTATCTCGCATTCAATTTTTGAAAACGGTGCTCACGATCAAATTCAATAGATCGCTGGCGGACCCCCGTTTTTAACACGCACAGGCAGTCCACACAACGCTAATACTAAAGCGTCTAGACTAGTTTCCAAGCGTTGCTACGCGCCACGGAGGTGTAGTGCATCAAGTAGGCCATCCTCTTGAAATTCCTGCACTACGCCGGCAAGCAGAAGCAGCGTAATCCTCGTACAATTTTGGTTTACAGAAATGCGCTCCACTTGCCCCTCTTCCATGGCTTTGGCGTCACGACCCACGCCGCGATCTTTACGGAACTGGCTAGGGCCCAGTTTCACGAGAACCCACCACAACGACATTTCGGGCCGCAGTGGACGCTCGAGCCGGTTCTCGACATGCTCGCCTCTCCTCGTTCCAATACTAAGACGACGTCGGTATTGGCGCTTTTTTTGAAGACTATGTTTATCGTCGCGTTTGCAGCAGAAAGCAGGGTCTCTGAGATTACAGCCATGTCACGCACGGGACTACGTTCCTCCAAGAACCCTCCATGCGCGTTCATACTGACCGCTGACAAGTTCCTGTACAAAAACCAGACCCTCACCCACACGACACCGCTCATCTCTATCGCCTCACTGCTGCCGGATGGCCGGGCTCACGGCCTGTGCTCAATAACCGCACTTAAAGCCTGCATAGCACGATGTCCATCGAACAAATAATTTTTGTTCATCCATCCTACTCCAGACAAGCCGCTCACGGTGTCATCGGTGGGGCACTACATTTGCTCGCTTTTCAATGAGGCCACACCGTATGTCTTCACTAAAGCTCACGACGTCCGCAAGTATGCCTCGTCGCTCGCTTGGACGCGTGAAGTCCCGCTCAAAGACATCATATCCAAGGCGTTTTGGAAGTCGCCCCACATATTCGTGCACAAATACCTCTTTACAGTGGAGAAGCCTAACCATCCTTGCGTCTGTTTTGGAACCAGGCAGAAGGTCCCTCTTGCTTCATAAGTTTTGGACATCGCATCCGATAATGACAGAAACTCCTCTACGTATCATAGAGTACGTACATAATTATCTTGCCATCGCGGGCAGCGACACTTCGCGCGAAGTTTTCATACAACGGATTACGAAATATGTATTTCCTTGATCCTTCTCGCAGTACTACCATAGGAGCGAACTATTGCACACATCGTTGATACTGCTACATTTAGGATTATATTCACACTACCGAACGGTTCACCCACCCCCACTGGAGGGCAATACGTATTGATTACGAAACTACTCTTTGGTTGCTCATGCTCACGGCCCGCATATCATTTTTTGCCGTTTTGAGCAAGTATGTTTACTGCCGTTGCCACAACGCCATATTTGTATTTGCCTTTACTAAAACATTATTTGGGCCCTCGTGTTCAGGGCCCGCATATAAGTGTGCCGCTAGGAGCTAGTTTTTTGCTGTGGAATTCTCGTATCCGCCAATAAGTAAAGTCATCGCCACCAGCTATACAAATGTGTTATCATTCCCATACACGGCAAGCGCTTCTTTGGGAACACCCAGTTTAAGATGCAGCCGATCTATCTAACTTCTGTGCTCTTCTGGCATAGGCCAGCTTGTGCTACATGATGGTATTTTCTATGCTACACCATGGTTCTTACGAATGGAAAAGGATATAACTTTAGTTATCTCAATTCTCTCGACAAAAAGCTATTTCTCTGTAATGTAGTAGGAGCCATAGGGGGCCTCCTCCTCCCCCTGCTATCAGCTCCTAACAGCTTTGCTAGCCCTCATGAATGATGGAACAGGGCAGACTTGGGTTATATATATAGGGAGGGGGTTGGGGGTTTGGAAGTTCAGCCGGCCTAGACCGCCGGGAGCGGCAGATGCCACTCTGTTCCTAGCCAACATTTAGCGCCGAGCAGCCAGGATTTTAGTCGTAACCTAACAACTCGGGGACAGTCGATAAACTTGGAAGTTTCCAAATTCCAGAGTAAGGTGAGAAAACGCGAGGATGTAAATCGGTCAAAAATCACGTTCGACGAATGTTATCAAGATTCTCTATTAAATACGTCTCTGTAATGTTTCCTCTTCAAGATTCATTCGAATAAAAAGCAGAAGCGCATGCTACACTATGGCTCATACTACATTACAGAGAAATAGCTTTTTATTGAAAGAATTGAGATAACAAAAGTTATATTATTACTTTGTCATAGTGTTCCAGCAGATGTGTCAACGTGTTCCTCAAACTTCTGGAGCTTTGTTGCTTGGCGTTTAACCTATTAATTCACAAGAAAATTTCCTATTCATCTTTTCATGACTTTCAAATATTTCGACTACGTGTGATGTCGAAGAAATAGATATGTAACTTGATGTGATTGCGAGGCTACTTCTTTTTACTGGAGGGAAGATGACGGCATGTTTCACGTATGTATGTATAGACATAAAGCCGTTTCCCCCTTATTAGGAGGGTGACTAAGTTGGGCTGACACAGAGGGGGGAGGCGCCCAATCTCCCCGCCACAAGACCGCCGTGTTCACGCCGAGGCTCGAACTCGCGACATGCAGCACCAGGCTGGCCCTGCAGTAGGACACGCTAACCACTCGGTCACGGCAGTCGAGTGGTTAGCGGATTCATGGTTTGTGGGATATCGGAGGTGTCCAAAGACTTTGTTAACACAATTTATTGTGGTGTTATCAGAACCTGCTCGCATTGTTTCAATAAAACAGCTGGGATATCGTCTGGTCCGGATGCAGTATTGCTACTCATGTTATTGATAGCTTTTGAAATTTCAGAGATGTCAATGTCAAGGTACGATGAAATGGGCTCAATTCATAACAAATTTGATTTCATGAATGAGATTAGTTTGTCAAGGGTATCTGAGAAGCGGCTTCACACTGAATTGCCGCAGGAAGACTTAACAAGCATTAAGCGGAGCATGAGTAGAGTCCCGCACACTCGCAGTAAAAAATTTGAAAAAAAAACTCTCTTCCCCAGATGTGGCTAGGACTCGAGGGTGCTTCTTCGACAGAAATTGTGCACGGTCGTTATCAACCCATTGTAGATCCCGTGAAGCTGCAAGGGTTCGGTTTAGTAGGGGTGAAATCGTGCGCTGTGTCATTTCAAATAAAAATAAATCCAATGCTTTAGTTTCGGGCAATTTTGAGAAATAATAAATAATTGTCACCCTGGGAGTGTATTCGGGTCAGAAACAGCCCGCGAATGAATATGTACATGGTTCTGAGACCCCAATCCTTCTCGTAATGGGTGGAGACACGAAGGTTGCGTCACATTTAACACCATGATATAGGTGGGCAGAGTAGGTGAGGGAGGAGTGACTGGGTCCGCTAGAGCCAAGGGACAGTCGAACGGGGGCGGTTAGGACGTCTGATCGGGTGTGGAATAAGAATCAACAGATGGGGGATAATTCCCTACATTCACGTGTGGGGTTAATTCCCTACATTCACGTGTGGGGTTAATTCCCTACATTCACGTGTGGGGTTAATTCCCTACATTCACGTGTGGGGTTAATTCCCTACATTCACGTGTGGGGTTAATTCCCTACATTCACCCTACCGAGTAGTTTCACGTGTTCTGAGATGATTCGAGCACATGGTGAGGATGGATGATGGGAGATGGGTGATGAAGGCGGAAGTGAGTGGACGAAGGGCTAGGAGTAGACCAAAGTTTGGGTGGATGGATTGTGTAAAGCAGGTGTTAGCAAAGAGAGACGTGAGGAGGTAGCGCGAGAGCGTGCAATGGATAGGTGTGAGGAGAGAATGGTTGTGAATGGACAAGTTTTGACGCAGCCCAGTTGTACTTTTCCGCCCCTGACGTCTCGTTGAGAAGCGGGTTGGTCGTTGATAAGGGTGGCCCGGTAACAATGATACAGCAGGGTTAAACTAGTTACACTGTCGAGCCCTGCTGCTGACACTGACCCTGGACCACACTCCTGATGTAGAGTGTGTTGCGGGGTCTCTCGGCCGGAACCTTTAGCGCAAAAGGGCCAAGTTTGTTAAACGTGAGTGCATGGGAGAAGTGTGAGGTGCGCCTTACCGTCGGCTACCTCCTTTCCTGGGGGATTCGGTCTAGTGTCTGTATTTATTTATGTATGTCTACATATATAAATCGCCAAGCCGGCGTTGGCGAATATCAATATTGGCCAGACAATCAATATTTGGAATAACCAAATATTTTTGCAAATCTTGGAATAGTGTACTTAGCTACCCGCTCTTTCCAATGACACGGTCAATTTTGAGCTTAGGTAGAACTCTAATAAGTAACAAGTAGCTAATTACGGAGACTAACACTGAAGTCTCCGATTCCATATTAGGCACATAATTATTCCTCTCCACATTTAACGTTCTCAGCTGTGAATCCGCCAGACTTTCTATCCGTGAACACGTTACAAAAAAGAGTTGCAAACCCTTGCTCACTATACCTAAAATTAATGGTGGAGATATGATGGTGGTTGCCAGCATAGTGAACAACAACAGAGATAACATTTATAGTTTGACAGTTAACTTTTATAATGAAAACAATGCACGGCACTATTTTAGAATTCGTGAATCTGTTTAGCGTAGATAAACTTACCTCGAGAGACTTGGTCTTCCACAATGTGGTTCTGGCGGTGGCCGTTTGACAGGAGTGCGCTGTTTCCACTTCTCTGATGTAGACGGCCTGGAGGTTGAGCTCTCAGACGTGTCTTGTGATTCGCCACCAGCGCTTGCTTTAAGGTCATGGATGTCATTTTCTTCTTCACTCTCTTCTTCGTCATGTTCCGCACAGTCAGCATCTGGAAGTCCAAGTCCCTGTGCACCCTCATCCTTGTCTCGGTCGTTACCATCATCCCCGTTACCGTCCATGCCTCCCGATTCTCTCTCTCCTTCTCCAGCGTTGCTATTATTGTCACCGCCGCTTGCTGCCGAGCCCCTATCACTGTTGCCTCTGTCCCCTCCACCACCAGAGGGTTTATTGCAGCAGGAATCCTTACTACTACCATCATCATTAGCACAGCTGATAATACCTGTTTGACAAACGGCGTTAATGTCGGGATCGGTAGTACTGCCACACTTGCTGCTTTTGTTGACGCTTTCACAATTTAACAAGCCGGCCTCCTCGCGACAAGAACCATCTTTTTTCTGCTGCTCTCCTTCTTCGAGGGTTTCTTCGCACTCAGTTGATTGATACAACTCCTTCAACACCTCGTAAATAACTCGACACATCGAACTGGCAGGATCCTCCTCTGGAAATTCACGGGATTCTCTCTCATCATGCTTACTCCGTTTGCATTTCGGTTCTGGATCGTCCTCCTCAAGATTGTTTTTGAATTTCCCGTGCTCATTGTTATAATTAATATTTCTATCGCTGCTAGCATCACAAGACGCATCACAAAAAGAACGTCTCCGTTTCTTTTTCAGTTTCTTGTTAGAAACCCTGAAGGTTGCCGTTCCCCGGGATTGAAGAGGACTCTTCTCCTTGTTGCCTCGCTTCCCTTTCCTTGACTTTCCTTTCCCCTCGATTGAAGACCTCTTGACGTTTAACTGCTCTCCCGTGGAACTAACAACGCAGGATCGGCCACTATCCAAAGTTTCGTCGATGTCTTCTGCGTCGCTCTCCTCCAGGAACAACGTTAGCTCCGGAGATACGGCGGCAGAGTAATCATAAGCGGCCAAACTCATTTGAGACTCACCCTCTACATTTCTAACAGTATCCCCAACGGCTGGTGCAACGGCACCAACAGGAGTATACGGTAACAAACCAGTTTCTTCGTCCCGAACGTCGTGCATGGTTGATTTAGTACTTTCTTTGCAGGAAACTGCTCCCACATTGGATACAGAAACGGATGGACGAACTACAGGCGCTTTAGTAGACGTTAGCGTAACTCTGTCAATGTGGTACGGAACCACATCAGAAGCAGGCCAATCTTCCTCTCTAGACACGGAGTGAGTCTCTAGCATAGTTCCACTTAGCCCATCTGTTGGTTGGTGCTCGTTGGTACTTTCAACAGGGTGAGCATCTAATGGAGTCAGGAGCGCGTTATCCTCGAGCCAAGCTTGAGTGATCACCGAACTGAACAGGAGCTCTATGTTACCGACGACCACTGAACTGGTGTCGAAGAAACTTTTCCGTCGACGTGACCGGCGGCGAGATGAGCGATGCTTCTTCTTCTCTGACGTCCTGTTACTGCTTCTTGATGACGGTGTTTTCCACTTCTTCGATTTATCTTTCCTCTTTTTCTTTTTATTTGAATTTGCCCCACTAGGAAGCAGTGTATCATCATTTGTAAGGACATCTGATGAATTGTAGGGAAAATCGGAAGTCGTCTCAAACCTAGAATCAAGGTAGTTTTCAGACGCACTGAAATTGGACGTTGATTTCGATATTTTCTTCTTCCTTCTCTTTTCGGGCGCTCTTCTGTTTGAACGACGAACAACGAAGTCTTGATCTTCAGCAGCACTAGTTGACACTTTGTTGCTTTGTTTTATTTTAAAGGGTGAGCAAGAATCAACAAAAAGTGTCTGCGAATAGTGCTCTTCGTGGGAACTTGAGGTTCTCTTTGCTCTTTGCTCACCATACCTTTTACAACTTGATTTATGTGGATCTAAGCATTTTAATGAGTTCGGGACTTCAGTTGATACAGAGGTAACTGGAAAAGCAAATATCGACCCATTTGGTGGTGACTTAACCAAAATTGATGAAGGAGGTAATATCCGTTCTACGGAAGATGACAAAGAAGTCCAGGCACCAGTTGTGGCTTTCAACGGTGCGAAGATCGGGCAATTTGACTGGATAGGAGAAGGCGCAACATCCCTTCCATGAGAGCCTGAACAGCCTTCACGATGAGTTGCTTCTTCTCCTACCATCTGCAACCTCCTGGAGGACGTATACGTTTTTGCTGTAGGACATTCTTGAATCTTCATAGGGGTGAGGCTTGACAGCGCTGACAGGCATGGAGATTCAACCTCCTTGCTAAGCGCTCCAAATCGTCCTCCACAACCCTGTGCTGGAGTGGAACCAATGACTGCTCCTGCTGCCGACGACGAGTGAATGCCAGCAACAGCAACCGAGGGAGCCCCGTGTCCATCGGGCTCAGTTTCCCACGTGGCATGGACGGCGGCATCCCGATGAGAGTTATTTTCCAAATAGGTTGCACCAAGAGAGTCCCCGTCGGACGACTTCCCAGAGATCGGAATCGAGACTTTCAAAGGCGTTGTCATCATGGATTCGGTGACTGAAGCCGCGGAGCTGCACCGGGATCTTGATCTTACAGAACTCTTTGACCCTCCAGGAGACCGGAAAGGCGAGAACGATAACGTTACGTTTGCGAAGTCTTTAATAGCTTGCTTGTTGGGGGTGATGAAAAGGTGGGGGGTCTGTAGGGTCCTAGTACCCCTCGGAGAGTAGCTACTGCAGCTGGGACTGGTGTCAAAGATCGAAGGTTTGATGACGCTGCGAAGAAGAAGAGGTGTCGTAGAAGCTGATGCCAAGGAGTTGTTTGAGCTATCGTCCCGAGGGTTCAGTGGAGACGCTGTGATCTTTTTCGGAGTTTGATCCAGGAACAGTGTCTTTTGCGGTCGCTTCGGCGATACCGGTGACAAGGAGTCTTGTTTTTCAGACATGCGTTTGGAATCGGACAATTTTTCTCTAGTTTCCTTTTTTGAGGGTGCTTGATAGAAGCTCTCATCCGCATTATACATTGTCGAATATTGCAGCAATGACCGTGACGCGTTAAAAGAAGTGTCATTAGTGTCTTCATCACAGGGGTGATTTATTTTAGACCCTTCCTCTTTGTCTTCATCACGACAACTTGTATCGGGTATACGTTTGATGTCCAGGACCTTCGTCTCTTTTCTCACAAGAGCGGATCTCGTGCGAACGGTCCGCCCAGTGTTGAAATCGTAAAACGTCACAGTTGAATCTGTTGACCCTTGAGAACTGTTGTGAGTCTCCTCCAACTCTGCATTCGGTGAAACGCCGTACGAACTACCATTACCACTAACATTAAAGAAAGGTTCTTCACCGGCCTCACCCACGGTAGCCAGCTGACCGTGTCTAGCTTGTATCGGTTTCCGAGAGGGATGGACCGACGACAACTTACTTGTTCGTAACACGTTAGAGCTCTGGACGATGTCTGGCAAGTTACTGCTGTCTTCACCTTGGTGATAAAATGGACTCCGCTGAAGTTCTCTTTGTTGGATATTACCCACAGGGTTGTGAAGTTTGTTTGGATTGTGTTGACTGTTTTCTGAATGACTCCTAATTGGGTATGTACTCAGATCTGGGACTTCGTAATCGTAGCCAATGGGAGAGCCGACATCAGGTCCTATATCAGGCTGTTCGCTACCCACTGACCGAACAGATCGTTCGGGTCCGATGTCTGGCTGCTCGATGGGTCTTGAAGACAGCACCATTTCAACTTCGGTGCACACCCGACGACTCGGAAAGGTGGACTCGTAGCTCTGATAGTCCTTAATGGCGTTGCTTTGATCGCCACTGACACAAGAAGGAAAGTTTGCCGAGGATCCGACGACAGAACCAATTACATCAGTCGACGATGAGCTGGTCGATGTAACATTCCTGTTGGTATTGGAACAGCTTCCAGTGGATTCTACAGGCTTGGGTGCTATTGGCCTTAGACCGCCAGTCGAAGCACTGGCTCCATTACCCGTTGAGTAACCAGGCAAAGGAAGCGTGTATGGAAGCACCAAGTTGTCTTTTACATCCGTGATAAGTTGCAAGTTATTGGGGGCTATTATTATCGAGGACCCGTGAGTCGAACCAACTGTCGAGGTGCCGTTAACCACCTGCAGTAAGCCAGCTGGAGTCATGTTACCGCCAGAGGCAACGGTTGAGTTGGAGGTGCCGTTGGGCCCAAAGGCGACCGATGACCCGGTGTCCGCGACGGTCTTAGATCCGGTCAAGTTGGAGATGGAGAGGGTCTGGAGGTTCATGAGGTCGTTAGGGGTGATGTGCACGTTGGTGGTGTTGGTGGAGGGGTCCCACACACCCAGCTGCAGGGAGCCGTAGGGGGAGAGAAACATCACCACGCTGGGGGCGGAGCCCTGGGGGACGAACGGAAGAAGGGACGGTTATGGGGTAAAACTGAGATAGATGTCAGAGCGTGACGACGCTCGAATGCACGGACTACATCTGATCGCACGAACATCCTCACTTAATGTTTAACTGAAATCAATTAGAAAGTTTTCATGTCTATCAAGGTAGTGTGACGCTGCGCTGGATCGTGGATACAGTGATACAAGTTGCCACCCAGTCTGTAAGTCATCCCGGAAAAATGAATTGGGAATAAAATCGTGTTCCGTCACTTATATCAAGTTCATAATACATTTTTTACTTGAAATTGCCTACAGAGAAGAGGATTATTATTATTATTACAATTTTTATTTCCATCGTCAAGCAATGGGTTTTCAATACTTAGGTCTAACACATCAAACTTATTTTTTAAATGCCGTATTTGAATTAGCAAAGCGAGAAATAAAAAATGAGTTTGTGACAGCACATCTCCTGTCGGCGGCCGATTTGTAGCTACTTCGTGTTGCAAAACAGTTTTCACAATATGTGCTATTTTTTAAGTGAGAAACTCATGGGCATGGGATTGATCAATTCAAAATTAATGAATACATCGCAGCTCATCTCTAGTAGG